>CM042412.1:10450040-10562540 GCA_023634145.1 Thymallus thymallus | reverse complement strand
AGTGCATGTGTTCCATCCAATATAGACGCATGGAGGGGAGTTAGCGTCATTTAGAATATGAGCATGTTAGCGAGCTAATGCATTAATGCCCTAAGCATGTTTGCCTTTGTGTAAAGTATGTTTCTATTTCATTTGTGTTTGTATTGGTAGTTGGGAGTGGTGGTGGTGGTGGTGGTGGGGGAGGCTGTATGTGTGTTTTAGTCATACACCTGAGCTGTTCAGCTGTATGACAGAGGGATTTTATCACAGAGAGATAGGCGTGTGCACATGCATGTGTGTGCGCCTGTGTGTGTGTGTGTGTGTGTGTGTGTGTGTGTGTGTGTGTGTGTGTGTGTGTGTGTGTGCGTGTGTCGGTAGTTGAGAGAGGTTAAATGGCTGCTTGTGTTAGCTCTTATTTCCCTGGATACCCAGCTATAGAGATCATTGATCAAAGATGTTGGTTAAGTGTGTGTGTGTACGTGTGTGTGCAAGAGATGTGTATGATTCAAAAGGAGCATGTCTGTCATGAGAGCTGGAGAGTTTGTAGTTTCAAATGCAGCTTTTATTCAGCACCATTCAGCTTCATGCACCTGATTACTGAATTTATAAATGCACTCTGAATGTCTATTCAATGTTTGGGTGATTTTAAAGCAGTAAGCTAATAGCACTTATTAGTTATTGCTACATCCTTTGCCTCTGGGTTGTACAATTGATCAAACAGTTGTACGATTGATCGCACACACACACACACACACACACACACACACACACACACACACACACACACACACACACACACACACACACAAACACACTGTAAGTGCACCAGAATATGGATTGTAGGGTGACACACTGTGTGTCATAGGCCCTTGTGCTCAGGGTTTGAAACAGTCTTTGTCCCTGAGATTGATTTCAGTGGCCCTCTAATTTAGACACAAACACAATCACACAACCCACATAATTAGGGAGGATGGGCTCATAGTAATTTCTGGAACAGAGTGTACTTAACCATATAAAACACATCAAACACATAGTTTGATCCCATTCACTCTATTCCAGCCATTATTATGAGCCGTCCTCCCCTCAGCAGCCTCCTGTGACACACACACACACATATGCACACACTGATTGAATGAGGGAATGTGTCGATGGCCGATAATGTCAATGGTGAAACATTTCCCACCAGTTTACACCAGCAATCGATCAGCAGGTTGCAGCCTTTCTGCTTCCGTTAGCAGGTTGCTCAAGTGGTTAATCAACAGGTTACAGCCTGTCTCCTTCCGTTAGCAGGTTACACTAGTGATCAATCAGGCTTCAGCCGGTTGTATTCCAGTATCTGTATTCCAGTACTCTCTCTGCTATCTCTGTTGCTCGGCTCATCTTGTCACCAGGTATTTGAGTAGTAAAGTAGCTACTGGTCGATTGTTTGGTCTTTAGGCTGTTTAAGCTGAGCAGTCACAAATATATATATATATATATATGTATTTGCGCCCTTCTCAGTGAACTAATCCATTGCCGAGGCTTCGACAAAGATTTATGCTTGATCCGAAAAAATGTGGTCGGAGGCTCCATATGGAGGGTGAGATGTAATTGTGGAGCCTCTAGAGGCATTCAGAGGCCAAATCAAGCTCTGTACCGTATCGTCATGCACCTCCCAAATATTGTAGCAATGCCGAGGGCTCTGTATAGCTTCTCATTTACATGATTGGTTGACTGTAGGTGGGGGCGGTACATGCTGTAGAAAATACAAACTCACTTCCTTGACAAAATTAATTACTATAATCTACAATGTTTGTTAATTTGGTTACAGTCATTTCTGTCAATGCATTCAATATTATTCCAGTTTTCCCTTGTTCGGTGCGCTCCTGTCAATGTTGTGTAAGGACTCGCACCTGATTTCGCATTGAAGTAGGCCTATAGGCTACCTGGCCTGCGCACAAATGTAGGCATATAAATGTGCCCATTTGGGGATCTGATAGTATTTCTGATTGGCTTAACGCACCACTACTAATGACTTGTGGAGATTCTCAAAGTAATGTTTTCTTCACCTCAAACAGCAAGCAAACAAGTCTGTTTTCACATCCATTGAGAATTACAATAGTTCCTCAATGTATTTGAAAAATATTTTCAGCTCTCTCCCTTTCGATTACCACTCAAGTGTGTGAAAGGGACAAATGCCATGCTCTGATCCAGTGGAAACGTCATAAAATAGCTGATTACTTCTTATCAGTGCTTGACTTGGACTGAAATAGGTTCCGGTACTCAAATAGTAGAACATTTGAGGTGCCGGTACTCAGCTGCTGTGAGCTCCTGCCCAAGTCAAGCACTGCTTCTTATCCATTGTGCAAATAGCCTACTGCTGAGCTCAGTGGCGCAGGAAACTGAGGGCCCAGAATATTTTATACAATGTTGCAAGTTCGCTAGCTCAAGCTTTGGGCCGTACCCAAGTTAATAGTTGATACAAGGTTTTAAGTTCGTTGCAGACAGGCCATGTGTAGCCAATTTATAGGATATTTATTTTTATCAGGATATTTTCTACCTGCAGTCTAATGTTTTTATTTGTTGGCTTTATGTAGGCTATTTTTACATCGTTGGCAATGGCAATAGAAGTTTGATTAACCACATGACATTGATTTTGAGATATGAAGACGTTATTATTAATTAAATGAAACTGTTTCACAAAAATGTGCTTATGAAAATCATAACTGGTGTAGCCTATTACCGGCAACTTCAGGAGAGTAATGGCAGAATCTGCGAAAGCCAGCAGGAGCGGGGGTTGAATAGTTGGGTCAGGTTAAGGTATTTTTCTTCTGGTTATGTAGATGTCTGCCGCCCTCTTGAGGCATTTGTCTTATTTCATCAAACTGTACGCTTAAAACATCAGACAGGCTCAATGCATATAGTTGATTGTATTCATATTGACCAATCGATTGGTTGAAAGAACAGATGACTTTCAGTCGACCAAGATTTTCTTTAGTCGGAGACAGCCCTACTACAGTCCAACCAGCTACCCTCTGCAACATACTGTGTGTTTGTGTGTGTTCCCACAGGCCAGATCTCGGTGGACGGCTTTGCCAGGTATCTGAGTAGTGAAGAGAACAGCATCATCCCCCCAGAGAAGCTGGACCAGAGTGAAGACATGACCCTACCACTGCCTCATTACTTCATAAACTCCTCCCATAACACATACCTTACAGGTAGGCGCCTATTTTGAAACTTCTTTATATTTAGTAATGTGATAACTACTAAGTAACACATGATCTTATGTTGCTGTTTGTCCCTCCGCTTCAACAGTTGACTTCTCTCATAACAGCTTTCAAAGGGAGTCAAATTCTGCCACTAGGGTTCCTGTGCACCTCAGGTGCTTATCCAATCAGCACCCTCTGAGACTGACTTCATTCATATTCATGACTTCAACATTTCTTCTGACTGGTATTCAGACTGACTGGCCTGTGTCAGCAATAAGAATAGAAGCCAAAACTACAAAGGCCATTCTAGCTACAATAGATAATATTATTATTAATATATTAAAATCTATTCCGGGGAGAGGGAGTGTGTTCTAAAATCTCTCAAGATAATCAAATTTCTCCTACGAGAGGAATATTAAATGTCTGTGATAGGCTAACGTCAAAGAATGAAAATAGCAATGGTCATCAAAATTCTTCAAAGGTTTTAAAAACAGTTCTAATATATGCAAGAGTTGGACAATGGATGAAGATACTACAAACTTTGAGATTTAAAAAAAAAAAGTGCTTCAAAACGTCCCCACAAGAAACTCTACAGACATCTCATGTCTTTGTGGGCTAAACAACGCATGTCAATATCAAAACACTTGGTTACACTATAAATGTGTTTACTTTCTGTTTTGCCCTTGTCTTGGAACTAATTTCTACATCACTACTACATTCGCACACTGCTAGTCTTGCGTAGCCACACCTCCAAATTCCACAGAGCCTGGTTCTCGAGTCTAGCGCAGTGCAAACACGGCTTTCAAGCGCTACACCACCCAAAATAATCTAAATCTAAATCAGAGCATGTCTGAGTCGGACAACTACGAGCCTGAAGAGGATGCATACTTTGCAGAACCATATTTATATGAGCCAGAGTATACTGATGAAGAGCTTCAGCAGATAGAAGCCGAGTCAGCACGGGGGGAAATGTGAACAGGTAATCCGGAAGACCAGCAGCCAGTGGCAGCGCCCAGAGAGAGAGTCACAGGGAACTGGTGGTGTAAATGTGAAAAGTCTGAGAAAAATGCAAGGCAATGTCGACCAAAATTGTCTGTGCTGTTCCGATGGGACTTGATAATGCCAATACTTGGATAACTAAATTTCTCTGCCAAAGACTCAGATGATGTTGTTCACCGCACAACAGTCTGTGTGACAGATCATGCCGATTTCCCAGCCCTTATCGTTACGGATAGCCCTTATCATGTCTTGGGGGTATGATATTTGTGCGTCTGTAAGTTTCTCACTCATCATTATTCACGATTGATTCATGTAGAAGTGTTAAACATATTATATTCTTATTTACAATTAAAGTGACTCCAAAATGTCACAATACATTATTTACCATTAATTTCTGTTGGGCACAAATAAATCTGAAACAAAACCAAAACAAACAGCAAATGCATCCAACAAGTTTGTAGCGTCACAAGCATGATGCAATCATTGTGTTCTAGGAATATGGGATCAAATACTAAACTTTTAACTACTTTAATACACATTATTTTGTCCCAATACTTTTGTACAATGGGTACAACAAGTGCCTTAATTTCTTTCTTAATTTCTAAACGGTTCACCCAATATGAAAATACCCTCAAATTAAAGCTGTCAGTCTGCACTTTAAGCTCAAAGTCAATGTATAATTTCAAATCCAAAGTGATGGAGTACAGAGCCAAAACAACAATAAAAAAATCAATGTCCCAATACTTTTGTAGCTCATTGTAGAAGGCTGAAAAAGACAGATCCTCAGGTGGGCGGGGCGTGGGCGTTGCTACTGATCCTCAGGTGGGCGGGGCATGGGCATTACTACTGATCCTCAAGTGGGCGGGGCATGGGCATTGCTACTGATCCTCAAGTGGGCGGGGCATGGGCGTTGCTACTGATCCTCAAGTGGGCGGGGCATGGGTGTTGCTACTGATCCTCAAGTGGGCGGGGCATGGGCGTTGCTACGGAAAACGGAGAAAGAAAATGATAAAGATACACAATGCATCTTTAATTCCATTGTCACGTCTTCCTTGTGTAATCTCATTCTACTATTGACATGTCTCTTCTTCCTTGTGTAATCTCATTCTCCTATTGTCACGTCACGTCTTCCTTGTGTAATCTCATTCTCCTATTGTCACGTCACGTCTTCCTTGTGTAATCTCATTCTACTATTGACATGTCTCTTCTTCCTTGTGTAATCTGATTCTACTATTGACATGTCTCTTCTTCCTTGTGTAATCTGATTCTACTATTGACACGTTGTCGTATTGTATTACGCAAATAACTAAGCTATGATGAGAAATCGTTTTTGGGAAGTTACAGAGAAAGCATTGTATTACCTGAACAACTTTACAGAGGCCTTTGCTTGTCCCTTGGCAGATAGACACAAGGATATTTCTAACAAGTCATTACTGATTACTTTATGGCCAGGGCATTATTATTGCTTTACATTGATCCGTCTGTAATCTGCTTCTAATCAGAACTGTATTGAAGGCAGAAACTCACTTAGAAGCTAACTTTCCTTTAATGGAGTAAGAGGCGTCTTAAGATGCTCTTATCCCCATGAAGTTGTGGTGTGTGTGTGTGTGTGTGTATCCCTTCACGCTCCTAAGGAAGAGATGACATTGCATTTATAGAGGAGCTCAGGGGTGCCTCTGAAGTGACACACACACACACACACACACACACACACACACACACTCAGAGACACAGATATACAGTATATATATATATACAGTTGAAGTCGTAAGTTTACATACACTTAGGTTAAAGTCATTAAAACAAGATCGCTGCAACTGCCGTACGGTCGAGAGCCGTGCGTCCTCCGAAACACAACCCAGCCAAGCCGCACCGCTTCTTGACACAATGCTCGCTTAACCCGGGAAGCCAGCCACACCAATGTGTCGGAGGAAACAGTGTACACCTGGCGACCGCACAGACACAGATATGAGTGCGTCTCACATTGACACTGTTGTCTCGACGCGGGGGTAATACGATGCTGATGGAGAGATAATTGCTTTGTTAATGGAGAAAGTGCTCTGCTCTGTGGAATGTAGTGCTGTTCGTAACTCTAATGACTAATGTGTCTAATGAGAGCTTGAGATGTGTGGGAATGTCTCGTGTTGACACACAGTAGCAAGAAATTATTGTAGTTAAATCATGTGGTTAACTGTCTTTAAAAGAGGAATATTTTAAGTTGTGTGTGTGTGTGTAGCGGGCCAGCTGGCAGGTAACTCGTCGGTGGAGATGTATCGTCAGGTCCTCCTGTCAGGGTGTCGCTGCATTGAGCTGGACTGCTGGAAGGGACGCACAACCGAAGAAGAGCCTGTCATCACACACGGATTCACCATGACAACCGAAATCTCCTTCAAGGTAAACTGTCTGGAACCAGAGAGATAGCAGAGCGAGATGGAGGGAGAGGGAGATGGGGAGGGAGGGAGAAAGAGTGAGAGGAAGTGAGAGAATGGGCATGGAGGAGGGAGAAAAGAAGGAAAGAGCAAAAGATGGTTTGAGAAACAGGGAGACAGAGAGAAAGAGTTGCGTGGTATTTATTATTGTAGAGAGCGATAGGAGAGATGGGGGTGAACATTGAGAAAGGAGGAGAGAATAATTGAAGCACAGAGGGGTAGAGGAGAGAAGCAGACGAGGAAAGAAGAGCCAGGCAGAGGAGAGAATGATTGATAGAGGGGATTTAGTCTTTGATTAGAGTAATAACGTTGAGTTTATAGAGGCAGACCAATTCTCAGATCAGCTCTGAAAATAATCTGATGTGAAAAAATCTGATGTGATTGGTCAAACAAACTATTAGTGGAACAAATGTCAGTATTGGGCTGCCTGTGAAAACACAGCCTAAGAGAAGGAGACTTGGATTGAGACTGAAATAGAAATGTGTAAGTGGACTCCTTGAGAGAGGGAATGAGAAAGGGGGAACGAGTGGAAGATAGATAGAGAGAGAAGGGGACGTGTGTGTGAGAGAGAGAGATAGAGAGAGAGAGAGAGAGAGAGAGAGAGAGAGAAGGGGACGTGTGTGTGAGAGAGATAGATAGAGAGAGAGAGAGAGAGAGAGAAGGGGACGTGTGTGTGAGAGAGAGAGAGAGAGAGAGAGAGAGAGAGAGAGAGAGAGAGAGAGAGAGAGAGAGAGAAGGGGACGTGTGTGTGAGAGAGATAGATAGCTATTAAGTGTATTTACCCTCAAGCATCGATATAAATGGTTGTAAAATTCACTTAACCACTTAGTCTTACTCTACTAAACAATCCCTATCAGATGTTCACTGAGTCAACAAGCTCTACGCCAGCGGCTCTCCACATCACTATACCAATATTGTACTTAAAATATTCATATTAGATATTTTGCGATAGCCTGACCACCGGCCATGTGTCATCAAATCAAATTTTATCAGTGATCACATTCATTGATATTTGATCCCATTGGTCATTGACTACTGCTTACCCCCTGTCTACTCTGTTTCTATAGGAAGTGATTGAGGCTATAGCAGGATGTGCCTTCAAGACCTCCCCTTTCCCTGTCATCCTCTCCTTTGAGAACCACGTGGACTCGTAAGTCAACAACTCTCACGCCTCTGTGTGTTTCAAGAGTTTACCTTTGTTTCCTGTCTTTGATAAATTTACACACCAACACTTTTCCTATTTGTTTAACTTCAGTTCAAACAGTGATTCTGAACCTCTGTTAGTCTATGGTTATGGTAGTAACATTTTAACTGCCATGCTAAAGCTTGCCACTCCTATGTAATGCGCTAATTAGCTTTTCACTAATGTTAGCCACTTTTAGAGTAGGGCATTAGCTAATAGTTGCATGCTAATGCCAGAGACGGAAGAGGAAGCGAGATACCCCACTCACAGTTTTTTTCTGGTAAGATGAAAGTTAATTAACTAAGTAGACCAGACCCAGCTGCTTTTGCATTGGTGTCTATGGGAGACACACTCTGTTAGTACACTGACAATTATTATCATTGGTCAATAGCGACTCGCTACATGCTAAAGCTAGTCACTCTGAAGCCATTAGCTAGCTAGATACAGTACTAATATAGTGAAGGTGGTTTGGTGAGCCACATTTGCATTTTGAGTAACCCTGTCTGAGCTAAGACATGTTTTATTTTTTTAAATAACATTTTAGATCGGCTTTAGTATTGCAGATAGATTGTAGCTTCCATGGATGTAATTGTCTGCATCATTTCCAATCCCCCATATTTTTTTGTAAATATATACACTACCAGTCAAACACCTACTCATTCAAGGGTTTGTCTTTATTTTGACTATTTTCTACATTGTAGAATAATAGTGAAGACATCAAAGCTATGAAATGCCAAGAGAGCAAAGCTGTCATCAATGCAAAGGGTGGTTATTTAAAGAATCTCAAATATAAAATATATTTTGATTTGTTTAACACTTTTTTGGTTACTACATGATTCCAAATGTGTAATTTTATAGTTTTGATGTCTTCACTATTATTATGTAGAACATTTTAAAAAATAAAGAAAAACCCTGGAATGAGTAGGTGTTCTAAAACTTGACCGGTAGATATTTTAAAAAATATTTTTTCCTTTATTTTTTCCCCTAACCCTATCACCCCTTCCTTAATTGGAGTAAACCAATGGACAACAGCGATTAGGCTTCTACTTCTAGCTATATACATTTTACGGACACATTGTATTTAACAATAGTTATCTTCTGTTTGTTTTTAATCCCATCCTACAGCTACTATCAACTCCTCCCATCTATCTCTGAACACCATCAAGTTTGATTTCTATTTTGCCAACTGTGCCGTTTCACAAAAGTTCTGAACCTATATACATTTTACCCAGGTTCCAATCCCAATCAGTCACACTAACACTATCCACTCCAGTAGGGAATCGCTAAATGCTAACATTAGGCTACTGTGAGGTGATTGTAATGGCTGTAACAGTGTGTGTTTGTGTGTGTGTGTGTGTGTTGCCTCCCAGGCCCAAGCAGCAGGCCAAGATGGCGGAGTACTGCAGGTCAATATTTGGAGACAGATTACTGACCGACCCTCTGGAGAAGTACCCTGTAAGTACACAAGACCCCTGCTTGTACGTACACTCATGTTCACACACTACACACTCACACACACACACACACTGTCAAACAAACTGTTCAACACACCTCTATGACATGGATATAGTGTAGGGTTCCTCACCCCTGAGTGACACTAAACAGCCTCATGTCAACTAAAACTAGATGTTTACATGTCTCTTTTGAAATCTCCCTCCCTCTCTATCTGCTGCCTCTCCCCTCTCTCTCCCTCAGCTTTCTCCCTCCCTTCCTCTCTATCTCCCTTTATCCAAACCTACCCTTTTCCTCTGTCTGCAATCACAATCACATGGTCCTCTCTCCCTACCAGTCATCTACTGTATAAGGGGATAAGCTACAGAGGGCAGATGCTGGGTTACGCTTTGTGTGTGTGTGTGTGTGTGTGTGTGTGGTTGTGTGTGTGTGTGTGTGTGTGTGTGTGTGTGTGTGTGTGTGTGTGTGTGTCTATGTGTGTCTAAGTGTGTGCGTGTGTTTTGTGTTACGGGGTGATCTGTAGCCTATGCTGCTTTTCTTGGCAACCCTTTATCTACGTCCAGCCAGTTGCCATGGCTACCAGTCAAACACTTGCATTGTCCCTTTGTTGAGGAACATCTTTTCAGAGTCCCTTCTTACGTAACAACAATCACACACACACACGCACGAACGCACTCACAAGCACACACAAACAAGCACACACACGTACAGTACCATCCTTCCCATTAGTCAGTAGTGAAGTGTTAGTTGTTGTCTCTGGTGGAATGGAATGAAGGAAGACATTATCGAAGACATTATCTCACTGGTAGCAACAGCAGTAGGGATAGTGTGTGTGTGTTTGCATGTGTTTGCGTGCACCCGCAGGTGAATTGTTATTAGATCAGTACTTTCTGAACAGAGGGAGAGAGAGGGAGAGAGAGAGGGAGAGAGAGAGAGAGAGATACAGATACACACACAGAGAGAGAGAGAGAGAGAAAGAGATACAGATACACACACAGAGAGAGAGATATACAGATACACACAGAGAGAGAGAGATACAGATACACACAGAGAGAGAGAGATACAGATACACACACAGCGAGAGAGATACAGATACACACACACAGAGAGAGAGATACAGATACACAGAGAGAGAGAGAGAGATATACAGATACACACAGAGAGAGAGAGAGATATACAGATACACACAGAGAGAGAGAGAGAGATATACAGATACACACACAGAGAGAGAGATATACAGATACACACACAGAGAGAGAGAGAGAGAGAGAGAGAGAGAGACATAGATACAGATATACAGATTTGGGTACCAGTCGTGGCTTCCCAGGTTCTTTAGGCAGCAACCAGTTAGCATTTAAAACACAGTCAGTGTGATCAGTAGCGACCCGTCATTCAGGTTTTTTTTTTTTATATTAAAAACTGTTTTTTGGGGGGAATGGGGGGGTGTTTTGCATGTTATTTTGGCATTAATACGTGTCAAATCAGTTTGCAAACAATGTAAAAAAAAAAAAAAAAAGAGTTAATAAAGCTGCATACACACTTGGTCTCTTTTTTTCTTGAGTAAGGCAGCTCCAAAATGTACGCATTTCAGCCTAGCTCAGTGCTTTCTGTGGTGGTGGGGGGGCAGCCAGTGGAACATACGGAGTGTAGGGGTTGGAAATGTTCTCTAGTTGCGCCGTGATTGGCTCAGTGTTCTGTCACTCATGGGGACACTACGTCACCGCCAGGTCTTAAGGGTAGAGCTAGAAAATTCTAGCCCCTTGGGTGCTGCCATAGAGTTACATTAGAAGTGCCCATCCAATAATGCTCAAGGTAATTGGCCACAGATAAAATGACGTCAAATCATGTTATATCTACAGCAGCTTTGATTAGACTGATCATGTTAACATCATACTTTCAAAACCATAGCTAGCAAACTAGCAGCTATCATCATGAATCAAGTTGACAATCTACTGGCAAATCATTTTTAGTCGTTCATATGAAGAGAAATAATGAAGAGAAATTATAGATAAAACGTATCAATGCTCATCGGCCATTGGACATAAACATTATACAACAAGTTGGAAATCGCAAATTCTACAATGAGTGGTTTGGAAGGAATCAGTGACAGTGGCTAACTGCAAGCATTAGCCACTGCTATTGGGATAGCTTTATGTAGGCCCTAACAGTATGTGAGGACCGTTTGTCACCATTATAGTGCAATTAATGTATTATTTAGTGTTGTGTTGTGTAGTGGCTTTGCTGGCATGCATCCAAACAATCACACACACTGGCATGCATCCCACCAAGATTTACATGCTAAATTCACCACTGAGTGTGATTGATATGGGATTTATAGGAAATGGCCACAGGGTTCTAAAGATGGTTGTAATGGAATTATTGCTTCCGGAACACATATCAAGGATCCTATTTTGCTCCTGTAGCTCATGGGGATGTTCCTCCTCAGCCTGAAGTGTCCCCACTTGCACCGCAGAATTGTAAACTTTTCGGTGGCGCCAACTGGTAAGCTGCTTCGGGAGGGTGGACACGTGCTAGCTGGGTTCGAGCCTCAGTGCGAGCTGAATCAGGACGAAGCAGTACTGACTAAGCAAGAAGTGTGATGTCGTTTACAGTCCATTAAGGGGAAAATGCTGGGCTGGGTTTCGGTGTGTCTGCGTGTGTGCCTGAAAATCGTGTGTGTGCAAGCATTTAACACGGTGTACGAGCGCTTGCATGCATTTGTGTGACGTAGCTCAGAGCCTTCTAACACTCCATTAACGCTCCATTATCAATAGGCATCAACAGTGTGATCCAACAAAACAGAAGGGTATCACATAAATAAACCAGTGCTCTGCCTACTCAAGTCTGCTCTCCAGAGAGAGCGAGTGTTGTAAGCATACACTCCCACTCCCCCCAAAGGAAACCCCATTCTGGGGTGTAGAAAGTGTTGAAGCTGTAAACTAAACACTTGCTTGCCAACACTAAGAAGCTTTTTACATTATGACTGACCAACACCCTCTCATCATCACAACACCAACATCATCATTAGTAGGAGCCTTTCTTGGTTCTTACTCTCAAGTAAAGAGTCTAACCTCTCTCTCTCTCTCTCTCTCTCTCTCTCTCTCTCTCTCTCTCTCTCTCTCTCTCTCTCTCTCTCTCTCTCTCTCCTATCCCTCTCTCTCGCTCTCTCTCTCTCTCTCTCTCTCTCTCCTATCCCTCTCTCTCTCTCTCTCTCTCTCTCTCTCTCTCTCTCTCTCTATCTCTCCCCTCTCTCTCTCTCTCTCTCTCTCTCTCTCTCTCTCTCTCTCTCTCTCTCTCTCCTATCCCTCTCTCTCTCTCTCCTATCTCTCTCTATCTCTCCCCTCTCTCTCTCTCTCTCTCTCTCTCTCTCTCTCTGTCTCCCCTCTCTCTCTCTATATCTCTCTCTCTCTCTCTCGGTCTCTCTCTCTCTCCCTTCACCCTTCCTCCTCCATCTGTAGTTGGAGACAGGAGTGCCCCTGCCCAGTCCAATGGATCTGATGGGAAAGATTCTGGTGAAGAACAAGAAGAAACACATCAAGACATCTAGTACCAAGAAGAAACTGTCAGAACAGGCCTCCAATACCTACAGCGACTCATCTAGTGTGCATGAGCCCTCTTCTCCCAGCACAGGTATGGTTATAGTACACACACACACATCAGCAGAAACACAAGTCACTTGTCGGCCATTGACACATTGATTTATAGTGCAACGCTGGATGTAGTTGATCATCCATCACTTTCCTGGCCCTCTCCATCAGTGAACTGTGTTGTTGACTATTTCAAGTACTCATATCAGTGGAGGCTGCTGAGGGGAGGACAACTCATAATAATAGCCAGAACAGAGCAAATGGAATGGCATCAAACACATGGAAACCATGGAAACCATGTGTTTGATACCATGCCACTTGGAAGCCCATTGTGTGTCCCCACAAGGTTAGTTGTACAAGACTGTGTGTGTGTGTGTGTGTGTGCGTGTGCGCGTGTGTGCATGCTTCTGTGCATGCATGTGTCCCTCTGTGTGTGTGTGTGTGTATATGTGTCAGGTTAAGTTTTATAGCTACCCGGGTGCCTCTGGTACAGGATCGATGCTCATAGCGTTCCCCTTCACACAGAATCACCCTGCATCCATCAACAGCAGCCTACTGGGGCTCCCAGCCACGCGCCACACTAGTACACACTGCCCCCTGCTGGTAGAGTCACATACATATTTCATCCTGCGCTACTGCAGTCCATCTTGATCTCTGAAGGATTTCATATATCCTGTGGAAGCTGCTGAAGGGAAATATCTTGGAACAGGCTCATTGTAATGGCAGGAATGGAAATGGGTTCCCCCTGTGTTTGATACTGTTCCATTCATTACAATCCAGTTATTACAATGAGCCCAAACTCTGATTTTAAAGTGACATCAGCCTCCACTGCGTATACAGTATCATATAATGGTTATTGATTGCTTGCTGTCCACCAGGGTCGACCAACCAGGAGATGACCGAGTCCTCCCAGCCACTAGAGCTCAGCCTCAGACCACAGGGAAGGAAGTCCATCGGTGAGCCATACGGGAGAGTCTATAAGGACACAGCTACTCTTAAACCGACTAGTCAAAACCTAAAATTGACCCTAACCTTAACCAAACCCTTAACCCTGACCCTAACTCTAACCTTAACCTAATTTGTATAAATTCTGAAATAAAATATCGGTTTGGGTGTCAGGTGTGTCTTTATAGCCTTTTCCGAGCCATACCCATGGTCACTACATGGAACTCTATTCCACATCAAGTAACTCATGCAAGCAGTAAAATTTGATAAAAATACACCTTATGGAACAGCGGGGGCTATGAAGCGTCACATACACAGGCATAGACACACGCATGCACACACACATAACATACGCACTATACACACACGTACACATGTATTTTGTTTTGTAGATATGTGGTAGTAGTGTAGCGGCCTGAGGGCACACACTTAATGTGTTGTGAAATCTGTTGTGAAACGTAATGTAATGTTTTTAATTGTATATAACTGCCTTAATTTTGCTGGATCCTAGGAAGAGTAGCTGCTGCCTTGGCAGGAACTAATGGGGATCCATAGTAAATAGAAATACTCCTTCATACACTCCTCAACCTCCTCCTTTACCTGCTCCTAAAACAACCCTTTTTATCCCTAGTTCTATAACCTAGTCACTTCCTTAGTTTCTTCATCCCCTATTCCCTTTCGCTATCTCCTTCCCTTAATTCCTTGCTTACACCTCCACTCAACCACTTCAGAACTCCAAACCCTGGGGCTTGCTTTCTGACTATGCAGCCTTTAGTAATCACTGTCACGTAACCTGAGAAGCTAGCTTAAACCTTGCACTTGTCTTTCAGGTGAAGTTGAGGCAGAGAGTGACGATGATGATTATGACGACGATGACTGTAAAAAGGGGTCCATGGATGAGGTATATGGCCTACAATACATCTATCTTCAGTCTTTCTCCTGCAACCTCAGGTGTCACTTGTTACATGTAATGTGTTCTTAGGCTGCCCCCTAGTGGAGATTCAAAAACGCACATTATTCTCGGGCTATGTCTCAATACTCAAACGAGGAGAGGAGAGGAGAGGAGAGGAGAGGAGAGGAGAGGAGAGGAGAGGAGAGGAGAGGAGAGGAGAGGAGAGGAGAGGAGAGGAGAGGAGAGGAGAGGAGAGGAGAGGAGAGGAGAGGAGGGGAGGGGAGGGGAGGAGAGGGGAGGAGAGGAGAGGAGAGTAGGATTCTCTTTCTGACTGTTGTGTGTTTCTCCTCCAGGGTACAGCGGGCAGTGAGGCGTTTGCCACAGAGGAGATGTCCAACCTGGTCAGTTATATCCAGCCGGTCAAATTTAACTCCTTCGAGGCCTCCAAAAGTAAGATCATCACTCGTGACCACAACTCAACACCTGTTTAGACCACACTTAAATATTTATTGCGATTGTGAACCACATTTTTTTGGCACTTTGAGTAAACACCAACTCAAATGAGTTGTTCTGTTCTCACAGATTTACTGTTTAAAATTCAGCTGCATTTTAAAACCCAAAAAATATAAATTTCAGAGGTTATGCAATTTTTTAAATAAATTTATCAATCAATCAATTGCTGTTGTTCCAGAGATCAATCGGAGCTATCAGATGTCATCGTTTGTGGAAACCAAAGCCTTGGAGCAGCTCACCAAATCACCTGTGGAGTTTGTTGAGTATCCTTCCCACTCTGTGTGGAATATTTAAGTAAAGGAATCCATGTACTGTAAGTTCAGGAGACTCATTTATCAAAAAATACTCGTAACCTTGCGTGCGCCAGTTTTCTGCAAAGGTTAGTATTTTTAGATTTAGAATTTGATGGGAAAGTGTGCGTATCTCCACGCAAATCTCAGACCATGCAAACACTCAACTTCTAGTAGTTGATCAACTGTATGGCAAGCAAATATTGTTATTTTGGGGGAAATAAAGTGTTATAAAAATGGTAGGGTAATAAAAATATATTTTTATTATACATAGGCCTAATGATAAAAACAGATGCATTTGCCATTGGTTAGGAGATCGCATAGCAGCATGTAGCCTTATATGTTTATTTACTTTTATTGTATAGGTCTAAATCATAGTCATAGTCTCTCCTTTCCTGACATGACAAAGTTTATTCGCGCTACACAAATATTAGGCTACCATTTGTTCATCGCTCATTCAATCTGTGAATGTATTGTAATGTTTTTAAATTTGTATAACTGCCTTCATTTTGCTGGACCACAGGAAGAGTAGCTGCTGCCTTGTCAGCACCTAATGGGGATCCATAATAAATACAAAATACAAATGACAATAGCCCGCCATGCTCAAAAGTAAATAGGCCGGTAGGCTACTGTATGACAGTATGGGTAGGCTACAGTATTGCTGTGCAATAAGAACTCAACATAATAACCTGTTTAAAGACATAGAAAGACAATCCTGCATTGATAAACAAAATATTGAACAACAATTCATCTTTTGCAGAGCTCGCTTTAGGCGGCATGCATTTCCATTTAAAAAAAGTCACTGCAAAAGCTAACAACATTCTGCCCATACCTCAATAGAAATGGGATCAAACTGTCATGGCCCAGTTCCAACAGTTACCATAAAAGTGGATGGAGTGCATTTTCCGGGCTGGGTTGTAACGCTCGTTCACAAGCTTAGAAATATAGTGTGGCTCTGATTTATAAATAAAAACATGCGTATGTGTTGCGTGCAATAGTTTGATAAATCCCAATAATTTATTGCACACGCAAATCCTAGAATCTCCACGTACGGCAACATTTTGTGAGAAATGTATGCATGGTTAATAAAAAATGAGGCCCAAGGTTGTCCTCTCCTTAACGGAGCGTGTCCAGGTATAACAAGCTGCAGCTGAGTCGTATCTACCCTAAAGGCACCAGAGTAGACTCCTCCAACTACAACCCTCAACTCTTCTGGAATGCAGGCTGTCAACTAGTGGCCCTCAACTTCCAGACCATAGGTAAGAACTACATCAACACATACACACACACTATTTTATTAAGGTGCTTTCTATCATGTATATCTCTCAGAGCTGTTTACGTAGTTTAACCAGAGTATGGGAAGGGTTGTGTGTACCTGTATCTTTCTAACACTCTCATTTCCCCTCTCTCTCTTTCTCCCCCTCTCACTTTCCTTCTCCTTCCCTCCCTCCCTCTCGCTCCCTTCTTTCCCTCTCCCCCTCTCTCTCCCCCCTTCTCTCCCTCTCTCTCTCCCCCTTCTCTCTCTCTCTCTCCCGCTCTTCCTCCATCTCTCTCCCTCCCACTCTTCCTCTTTCCCTCCCTCTCGCTCACTTCTTTCCCTCTCCCCCTCTCTCTCCCCCCTTCTCTACCTCTCTCTCTACCCCCTTCTCTGTCTCCCGCTCTTCCTCCATCTCTCTCCCTCCCACTCTTCCTCTTTCCCTCCCTCTCGCTCACTTCTTTCCCTCTCCCCCTCTCTCTCCCCCCTTCTCTACCTCTCTCTCTACCCCCTTCTCTCTGTCTCCCGCTCTTCCTCTCTCTCTCTCTCTATCTCACACAGACCTGTCCATGATGTTGAACCTGGGTATGTATGAGTACAATGGGAAGTGTGGTTACAGGCTGAAACCAGAGTTCATGAGACGACCAGACAAACACTTTGATCCCTTCGCTGAGAGCACTGTGGACGGCATCGTAGCCAACACATTGTCTGTGAAGGTGTGTATCTGTGGGTGTGTGTGTGTGTGTGTGCATGCTTGCATGTGCCTGTGTTAGTATGTGGGTTTAATATCTTCATCTATCTCTCTCCAGATCATCTCAGGCCAGTTCCTGACCGATAAGAAGGTGGGGACGTATGTGGAGATAGACATGTTTGGTCTGCCGGTGGACACCAGAAGGAAGGGTTTTAAGACTAAGACGTCTCAGGGCAACGCTGTCAACCCTGTCTGGGAGGAGGAGGCCTATGTCCTCAAGAAGGTAAACCACAACGTAGTGGGATTTGGAGTTCTTTAAGATCACCGAAGGTAATGCCTTCAACATTATCTGGGAGGAGGCCTTGATCTTCAAGAAAGCACACCAATAGATATATATATATATATATGTATATATATATATAATGTTATGCGTGTGTAAATCACTGTTTAAAACATCATAGAGCATGGGATTTGGGATTTGTAGTTCTAAAATAATCCAGACCTCCCAGGGTAATCTGTCAACATTATCTAGGAGGAGGAGGCTGTCTTTATTGAAGTTTCTCCTTGCTTACATGTGTGTGTGTGTGTGTGTGTGTGTGTGTGTGTGTGTGTGTGTGTGTGTGTGTCTGCCGTTCCCTAGGTGGTACTGCCCACTCTGGCCTCGATGAGGATATCTGTGTTTGAGGATGGAGGGAAGTTCATTGGCCATCGCATCATTCCTGTGAATGCCATCCGCCCAGGTGAGGCCTACAGCCTATTAGCCTGACTGACTACCATTCTGGTACATTGTTCTGCTTGGGTGATACTATGTAAGTAGTCTTTAAACTTCTGATCGCCGACCCCTGTGTGTGTGTGTGTGTGTGTGTGTGCGTGCGTATGGTGTGTGTGTGTGTGTGTGTGTGTGTTCCAGGTTACCACTACATTGGTCTGAGGAATGAGAAGAACCAGGCTCTGACCCTTCCTGCTCTGTTTGTCTATGTAGAGGTCAAGGACTATGTCCCTGATACATTTGCAGGTACAGTGGCTGAAATACCTTACAGAATACTGTTATATACAGTAACTAACCGTAGAGTTCTAACCATGTTGACGTTTCCACTGGCGTACATAACATAATCTATGGTACATTCTGTCCCCTCCCTCCCTCTGATCTCTTCCTCAGATGTCATCGAGGCATTGTCCAATCCTATCCGTTACGTCAACCTGATGGAGCAGAGAGCCAATCAACTGGCAGCTCTCACTCTGGAGGAGGGGGCAGAGGAGGAGGACAGCAAAGAGGTGTGTGTTTGCGTTTGCGTGCATGCTTATGTGTGCCTGTGGGTGTCTGTGTGCGTGTGCGTGAGTGTGTACGCCTGTGTGTGTGTGTGTCCTCCCCACACTAATCGACCAGTAAAAAATCAATGAGCATCTCCCCAGGCAGTAGGCCTCTCTTTGGGTTAGAGCTATTGACCAGGGGTTAGGAACTGAGGTGTGAGGGGGGAGGTTTATGAGGTGAGTGGGGGGGGGTGCTGAGCTTATTTCCCACAGGGACAGTCAATGGAGAGCTTGTACATGCTGACACCATGGCAACGGTTGCCTAGTGAATTAGCGGGCTTTCCGCTGGAGTGTCAGAGACAGAGGGAGAGAGAGATCAGAAAGAACAGTAGAGCAGATGAAAACAGACTCTCCTTTCCTGTCCAGAACAGGCTCAGGGAGGGAGGACTCAGTAACAGTCGTTTAGCGGAATTATATTGGAAATAAATACACGCCAAGTACTACAACAAGTCAGGGTTGGAGAGAACCTAGCGAGAACGTTGGGAGAACCATGAGGAAGTGTTTGGAGAACGTAGTAGAGAGCGCTAGGAGAACTTCGAGAGAACATTGAAACAACATAAGGAGAACATTGGCTAAATGTTAGTGAAATGTTAGAGAGTGTTTGTCAGTGTGACTATAATCTGAGCCATGCTGAGAGTGGAGTACCAGAGATATGTCTACAAGGTTTCCAACAGGCTGCAGGTACGCTCTGTGTGTGTAGTGTGTTGATTGTGATGTCGTGTATTTGACGTAGAGTAGCTTGTTTGTAATAGAATCATGGAATCTTATGGTTCTACTCATCTCATTGCATAGGCCGTAAAAATATTGAGCAGAACCATGTATGTGTTGGGTTTTAAGGCAACATGCAGTACATTGCGCAGATGCTTACACTCTAGTCAGATGATGTGCTAAGTCAATGTGAACAGTACTGTGTGGACCTGATAAAGTGATAATGTGCTTTGCCTTATAAATCAGTATCGCTGTCAATTTATTTGATTGACAGGTGGAAGCGGCTGGTGATGACCCCATAGAGCCTGACCCCCGGGTGACCCCGCCAGCAGAGAATGGGGTCAGCCACGCCCCCATCATCTCCTCCAAACCCCCCAGCCTGGTCAGCCACCAGCCACAGCCCACAGGTACAGGTCAAATCTCCACTTGAACTTACAGTAATAATAATATTATTAATAATAATAATTATAATAATAATGTATTAAACTTCTATAGCTTTTCATAATAGAAATCTCAAAGCACTTCATAAGGAAAGAATGTACAAACAAACAATATACACTAAATTACCAAAAGTATGTGGACATCTCATTCCAAAATCATGGGCATAAATATGGAGTTGGTCCCCCTTTTGCTGCTATAACAGCCTTCACTCTTCTGGGAAGGCTTTCCACTAGATGTTGGAACATTGCTACGGAGACTTGTTTCCATTCAGCCACGAGCATTAGTGAGGTCGGGCACTGATGTTGGGCGATAAGGCCTGGATCGCAGTCAGCGTTCCAATTTATCCCAAAGTTGTTTGATGGGGTTGAGGTCAGGGTTCTGTGGAGGCCAGTCAAGTTCTTCCACACCAATCTCGACAAATAATTTCTGTATGGACCTCTGTATGGACCACCACTCCATCCAACGCTTGGCATTGCTCGTGGTGATCTTAGGCTTGTGTGCGGCTGCTCGGCCATGGACACCCATTTCATGAAGCTCCAGACCAGATAAACAGCTGACGTTGCTTCCAGAGGCCGTTTGGAACTCGGTAGTGAGTGTTGCAACTGAGGACAGATAATTTTTACACTCTACGTGCTTCGGCACTCGGCGGTTCCATTCTGTGTGCTTGTGTGGCCTACCACTTCATGGCTGAGCCGTTGTTGCTCCTAGACGTTTCCACTTCACAATAACAGCACTTACAGTTGAGCGGTGCAGCTCTAGCAGGGCAGAAATTTGACGAACTGACTTCTTGGAAAGGTGGCGTCCTATGACGTTGCCATGCTGAAAGTCCCTGAGCTCTTCAGTAAGGCCATTCTATTAACAATGTTTGTCCATGGAGATTGCATGGCTGTGTGCTCGATTTTATACACCTGTCAGCAACGGGTGTGGCTGAAATAGCCAAATCCACTAATTTGAAGGGTTGGCCACATACTGTTGGCCATGTAGTGTATCATGACAGTGACTCCAATATGGCCACCCGTGAACTTACATTTGGCATTTCACAAAACATTTGCGACCCACTTGGGTTGCCAGATTCAACCTGCCAAAACCTGCACTAACAGGTGTATATTGTTTATCAGGTTCAGTGAAAACGGCAGTGAAGACTGAGGACATCATTCAGAGTGTTCTCACAGGTAAGACCAGAGTAAGACTCAGTAACAAGCTAAGTGAACACGTGTGGTCATTTGTCTATCTATACATGTACAGTCGTGGTCAACAGTTTTGAGAATGACAGAAATGTTGGTCTCCACAAAGTTTGCTTCCTCAGTGTTGATGATGGCAATTTGCATATACTCCAGAATGTCATGATGAGTGATCAGATGAATTGCAATTAATTGCAAAGTCCCTCTTTGCCATGAAAATGAACCTAATCCCCCAAAAACATTTCCACTGCATTTCAGCCCTGCCACAAAAGGACCAGCTGCCATCATGTCAGTGATTGGCTCGTTAACACAGGTGAGAGTGTTGACGAGGACAAGGCTGGAGATCACTCTGTCATGCTGATTGAGTCAGAATAACAGACTGGAAGCTTTAAAAGGAGGGTGGTGCTTGAAATCATTGTTCTTCCTCTGTCAACCATGGTTACCTGCAAGGAAACACGTGCCGTCATCATTGCTTTGAACAAAAAGGGCTTCACAGGCAAGGATATTGCTGCTATTAAGATTGCACCTAAATCAACCATTTATCGGATCATCAAGAACTTCAAGGAGAGAGGTTCAATTGTTGTGAAGAAGGGGTCAGGGCGCCCAAGAAAGTCCAGCAAGCGCCAGGACCGTCTCCTAAAGTTGATTCAGCTGCGGGATCGGGGCACCACCAGTGCAGAGCTTGCTCAGGAATGGCAGCAGGCAGGTGTGAGTGCATCTGCACGCACAGTGAGGCGAAGACTTTTGGAGTATGGCCTGGTGTCAAGAAGGGCAGCAAAGAAGCCACTTCTCTCCAGGAAAAACATCAGGGACAGACTGATATTCTGCAAAAGGTACAGGGATTGGACTGCTGAGGACTGGGATAGAGTCATTTTCTCTGATGAATCCCCTTTCCGATTGTTTGGGACATCCGGAAAACACCTTGTCCGGAGAAGACAAGGTGAGCGCTAGCATCAATCCTGTGTCATGCCAACAGTAAAGCATCCTGAGACCATTCATGTGTGGGGTTGCTTCTCAGCCAAGGGAGTGGGCTCACTCACAATTTTGCCAAAGAACACAGCCATGAATAGAGAATGGTACCAACACATCCTCCGAGAGCAACTTCTCCCAACCATCCAAGAACAGTTTGGTGACGACCAATGCCTTTTCCAGCATGATGGAGCACCTTGCCATAAGGCAAAAGTGATAACTAAGTGGCTCGGGGAACAAAACATCGACATTTTGGGTCCATGGCCAGGAAACTCCCCAGACCTTAATCCCATTGAGAACTTGTGGTTGATCCTCAAAAGGCGGGTGGACAAACAAAAACCCACAACTTCTGACTCCAAGCATTGATTATGCAAGAATGGCCTGCCATCAGTCAGGATGTGGCCCAGAAGTTAATTGACAGCATGCCAGGGCGGATTGCAGAGGTCTTGAAAAAGAAGGGTCAACACTGCAAATATTGACTCTTTGCATAAACTGAATGTCATTGTCAATGAAAGCCTTTGACACTCATGGAATACTTGTAATTATACTTCAGTGTACCATAGTAACTACTGACATAAAGATCTAAGAACACTGAAGCAGCAAACTTTGTGGAGACCAACACTTTTGACCACGACTGTACTGGCGTTACACAGAATTGTCCACCCTATCTGTAAAGGAGCAAAAACTGACAGGTAGAAAGTAATTGATCAAAACACATACTGTATCTCCTCCCTCACTCCCATCCCTCCCTCCCTCCCTCCTTTCCTCCCTCCCTCCATCACTCTTCCCTCCCTCCCTTACTCCCTCATCACTCCCTCATCACTCTTCCCTCCCTCAATCACTCCCTCATCACTCTTTCCTCCCTCCATCACTCCCTCATCACTTTTTCCTCCCTCCATCACTCCCTCATCACTCTTTCCTCCCTCCCTCCCTCCCTCCCTCCATCACTCTTTCCTTCCTCCCTTCCTCCCCCCTCCCTCCCTTCCTTCCTTCCTTCCTTCCTCCCTCTCTCTTTTCCTCCCTCCCTCCATCACTCTTTCCTCCATCCCTCTCCCTATCTCCCTCTCTCTTTCTCTTCTTTCCATCCCTCCTTCCTCCAGAGATGGAGGCCCAGACGGTAGAGGAGTTGAAGCAGCAGAAGGGCTTTGTTAGGGAGCAGAGGAAGCAGTATAAAGAGATGAAGGAGTTGGTAAGGAAACACCACCGTAAGACCAGCGAGCTGATCAAGGAGCACACAGCCATGGCTGCAGAGCTGCAGAACCAGCACCAGCGCAGCCGCTCCGCATTGCAGAAGAGCCATAAACGAGATGTTAAGAAAAGGTAGGTAGCCCTGCTCTTCCTCTCCTCTTAGTCTTCCTCCCTGCCCTTCTTCCTGTATCCCTCCATTCCTTTCAATCTGTGTCTCTCTCTATGTCTCTTTGTCTGTCTGTCTGTCTGTCTGTCTGTCTGTCTGTCTCTGGCTCTTTCTCCATTCGTGCTTTCTCCCTTCTATCTGGGTGCTCATTGGCCACAGCGCTTCCACAGGCCACAGTTAACCACAGGCCACAGATAACACGGTCTCTCTCTCTCTCTTTGTGTGTGTGTGTGTGTGTGTGTGTGTGTGTGTGCGCGCATGTGTGTGCGCGCGTGCGTGTGTGTGTGTGTGCTAACCTCAGTGTGTACTGTGTGTGTGTTTGTGTGTTTTAGCAGGTCGGAGCAGCGCCTGCCGACCCTGGAGCAGGAGCTGTGTGTGTTGGAGCAGGAGTCCAGTCAGAGACTGTCTGAGCTGAAGAGGCAGCAGGAGCAGCAGCTACTTACACTGAGACAGGAGCAGTATTACAGCCAGAAGTACCAGGAGAAAGAGCACGTCAAAATGGTACACACACACTTAACCCTATCCTCCACCAGAGTTATACTAGAGACCAGAGTACCTAACTACATACAGTAGATGTATTGTTTGCGTTGAATCAGTATTAACACTCAACTCGCATTGGCTTATGCTTAATGACTGGGCTCTCTCTGGGCTTAATGGCCAAACTCACTGTGTTGTGTTGACTTTAGATCAGTGTAAAACAATTCCCGGTGCTCCTCTACTGCTATGGGAGCTGGAAAGGCTGAGTGGTGTAACTGATCTATGTACAGTTTGTGTGGTGTCAATTATATTCTCCAATGTCAACAGATAAGTCACGCCTGAGTTAAACAGAAAGCATGAGTCAGCTATCATGTGCTATGAGGCAGACAAACTGTAGGATAACCAGTGTTATTTTTCCTGTGTGTCTCTAGCTAGTGGAGAAGTTGACAACCATAGCTGAGGAGTGTCAGACTGCCCAGCTGAAGAAGATCAGAGACATCTGTGACAAGTAAGAAAGCGCACACACACACACACACACACACACACACACACACACACACTCATGTATGTATGTATTTCATGGGCCGTTTGTTTCATTATCCTCCTAGGGAAAAGAAAGACTTGAAGAAGAAGATGGACAAGAAAAGACAGGAGAAGATTAATGAAGCGAAGGTCAACAACAAGAACGTGACAGAGGAGTAAGTACATGGGGTTGTAATACATGAGGGTTCGTGCTCCTTACGGCCACCAGGTGGCGATGAAAGACTCATGCCTCACTGACTGATCTAGCTAATGATCATGACAGGACCAAGCACTTGTAATTTAATACAAATATTCTGTTATTTTCTTTGACAGAAAGTCTTTATGCTAGTAAGTGTCATAGGTCATCAGGCAGACCTACCCACTTTTATTTGGTCCTTTGAGCTAGATTGGATCAGGAATGTTAGGATTGTTGACTGTTAAAGTAAAGGTTAGATTTGAGGAATCTTAAAGAGCGGTTAGAGCTGACATCTCTCTATGTTTACAGCGAGAAGCTGGAAATCAACAGGTCATTTGTCAATGAGGTGGTGCAGTATATCAAACGGGTAAGTGTGTTTGTGTGTGTGTGTGTGTGTGTGTGTGTGTGTGTGTGTGTGTGTGTGTGTGTGTGTGTGTGTGTGTGTGTGTGTGTGTGTGTGTCCATGCAGGTGTGTGGATTTGGTTGTATTTGTTATGTGGTATGTATTGCATAGTGGCTACACCTTACTCTCGCCTGCCCCTGTCTCTGTCTGTGTAGTTGGAGGAAGCTCAGATTAAGAGAATGGAGAGACTACTGGAGAAGCACAAGGACATCAGACAGCAGATTGTGGATGAGAAACCTAAGGTGTGGACACATTTACCCTCAAATACAGTACTGTAGGAAGAAGATGCTTCTATCTAATCATTCAGTGTCAGGTTTAGGGTGCGTCCCAAATGTCACCCTGTTCCCTATATAGTGCACTGCTTTTGACCAGGGCCCAAATATAGTGCACTATGTAGGCAATAGGGTGCCATTTGGGACAGAGACATATTTTCAGCCCATAAAGGTTCCATTGGTTAATCATTTTCATCATGTCCATTGTTACTGTGTTTGTAGGAAGGAGGAGCCCGAGAGGACCAGGGTAAGACATGCTGCATCTGAGTGTGCATTAGTACAGCTTCAATACTTAAGCATTAATAACAATGTATATGGAAGCCTTAATAAGAAGGCAAAATCTGAAGAATGAAAGCAAGTGGATGTGCACCTTTCCTCTGACCCTGCCTCTCTGTTACAATATCCCTGATGGTCAACTGCCCTCTACGTCTAAGCTCAACCCAACATCTCCTCTCCTCTCCTCTCCTCTCCTCTCCTCTCCTCTCCTCTCCTCTCCTCTCCTCTCCTCTCCTCTCCTGCCCTGCCCTGCCCTGCCCTGCCCTGTTTCCTCAGTCTGCTATGAACAGGTAGCTGAGTCTCCTAACCCCGTTCCCATGGTTTCTTACCCCTCTTCCCCACGCTCAGTGATCTCCTCCGTGTTTGGGTGCATGGGGCAATGGTCTATTTTCCACCTTGTGCCCTCTCTGAATACTCTATGGCTGTGTTGCTACGTGTTTTGGTTGTAAAATACATTTCTAAACCTTGAGATTATATATGTAAATAGAAAGTACCCTTTTTGTCCTGGACCTAATGACTTGGCGATATCGATATGAGGATGTGGTAGGCAGCAGACATATGCTAAAAGAGGACGCATGGATGATCTACCTATTCTCCTCAGTGCATGACAACACATTTTAGTAGTTTTTGTGCTGACCACAAGGGGTCAGTCTAGCCATGTGCATTAGCCTGGTAGCTCTTATAAACTGTATTTATATATACTGTATGTTCAAATACATGCTCACTACTGCTCTGCACTATTACTCTGCACTACTGCATGTGTTCTTTTTTTTACACGCACACATAACTTAAATGTTCTTACACATGACACTCAATGACATTTCATACAACATGCATCAGGGAGAATGCTGTGTTAAGAACAGAGAACGGTTAAGCTATGAAACAATAAGCCGTGCTCTTCTCAATAACTATGCATGGTTATACTGTCTGGGCTGTAAGCTGTTTAGAATTACCCAGGCCTTTTTTCCTTCATAGCTTGTTCCCCATATTCTTTATAAATAGTCGTATGTTTTCAGCACTTTTATTTACATGATAGATCAATACTAATTTTCTCATGGCTCTCACCTTGGCCCTCTGCAGCAGACATGGTTAGCAATATGTTTGGAACATTGGATCGTAATACATACAGAATCATGAGAATCATATCGTCACATAAGGATCATGATAATATCGTATTGTGAACCCCCTTGCAATTCCCAGCCCTAATACACACACACACACCCTCTCTCTCTCTCTCTCTCTCTCTCTCTCTCTCTCTCTCTCTCTCTCTCTCTCTCTCTCTCTCTCTCTCTCTCTCTCTCTCTCTCTCTCTCTCTCTCTCTCTCTCTCTCTCTCTCTCTCACTCACTCACTCACTCACTCACTCACTCACTCACTCACTCACTCACTCACTCACTCACTCACTCACTCACTCACTCACTCACTCACTCACACAGTCCTGACCCAGTTTCTCCTCTGGACTCAGAGTAGCCGCTAATGGACAGCTATAACCATCCTTGGTCTGTGGAGACCCTCACATCTCTCACTGCGACCGTTAGTACCACGCCACGCTATGCTACACCACAACTGTGTGTGTGTGTGCTGCTATCCCACTGTGCAGAAGGAAATGGAAATGGATGCTACTCATGTTCCATGTCGAGAGAGAAGAGAGAGAGAGAGAGAGAGAGAGAGAGAGGTCATATATCTCGTCAGTCTCAGTGGGTGTGACCCTGTCCTGCTAATGTTCTAATCAAATTGGCTTCACACTAGACTCTTAATGAGCACACACACCTTCAACATCACTCTCAAAGACACACCTACCTTCAACAATTGTCTTTTTATCGTAACACTATTATCGCCAATAACAAGGTTGTACTTGCGATGGTCATGGTATGTGGTAGTATTGCATTCCCTAATTGGGATCCACTCTGGATAAGAGGGTCTGCTGAATGACTAAGCTGTAGCAATGTTATTGTGAACTTTGGGTCTGATTGATCTGGATCATAATCTCATTCTATAACGATACCATTAACTCACTGCTTTAGTGTGGAGGCTATTATTCTATGGCCTCCTACTCCAAATCAAATCAAATCCAGATTTATATATACAGCTCATTTCAGACATGGAATGCGACGCAATGTGCTTTACTACTCAACATACATAAGATAAAAAAACTAAATAATCACACAAACTGAACAACTAAAAAGCACCCTAAGGAAAAGCAAAGCGGGACCCACTGGGTACAAAACTTAAAGCATGTCTGACATGTATTGTTGTGCACAATCGTGGATTGATTTAAAACCAATAGAATCATCTTAAATTGAATTCTAGAACTCAGGCAGTGTAATGTGTGATCTCCGTCTGGTCTTGGTCAGTAACCGTGCTGCAGCATTCTGTATGTTTTGCAGTTGACCTTTCTACGGTATGCTAGAGAGGAGAACATTACAGTAGTCAAGCCTGCTTGTAATAAAAGCAAGTAAGAGTCTCTCTGTATCAGCATGAGAGAGAAACGGCCGCACATTGGCAATATTCCTCAGGTGGTAAAAAGCTATTTTGGTCCTAATGTGTGATTCGGAATTTAGATCAGAATGTAAAATAACACCTCAGTTTTTTACCAGCTGTTTTACCTTTATTGGCCGTGAATTAGAATCTGCGGCCAGATTCTCTCTCTGTGCTTTGGCTCCAACAATAAGTACCTCGGTCTTGTCTTGATGTAGCTGAAGGAAGTTGTGAGCCTTCAAAGTATTTAAATCACTAATACGGCCTTTATCCGTGGAGCAACAAATTCTCTGGTGACACAAATGTTAAGATATCTATTGTCTGCGTAGCAGTGAAAATCAATTCTGTGCTTTCTGATAACGCTGCCAAGGGGTAACATATATATATATATATACAGTGGGGAGAACAAGTATTTGATACACTGCCGATTTTGCAGGTTTTCCTACTTACAAAGCATGTAGAGGTCTGTAATTTTTATCATAGGTACACTTCAACTGTGAGAGACGGAATCTAAAACAAAAATCCAGAAAATCACATTGTATGATTTTTAAATTATTAATTTGCATTTTATTGCATGACATAAGTATTTGATCACCTACCAACCAGTAAGAATTCCGGCTCTCACAGACCTGTTAGTTTTTCTTTAAGAAGCCCTCCTGTTCTCCACTCATTACCTGTATTAACTGCACCTGTTTGAACTCGTTACCTGTATAAAAGACACCTGTCCACACACTCAATCAAACAGACTCCACACACTCAATCAAACAGCTGTGTAAGGACATCAAAATTATAGACCTGCACAAGGCTGGGATGGGCTACAGGACAATAGGCAAGCAGCTTGGTGAGAAGGCAACAACTGTTGGCGCAATTATTAGAAAATGTAAGAAGTTCAAGATGACGGTCAATCTCCCTCGGTCTGGGGCACCATGCAAGATCTCACCTCGTGGGGCATCAATGATCATGAGGAAGGTGAGGGATCAGCCCAGAACTACAGGGCAGGACCTGGTCAATGACCTGAAGAGAGCTGGGACCACAGTCTCAAAGAAAACCATTAGTAACACACTGCGCCGTCATGGATTAAAATCCTGCAGCGCAAGCAAGGTCCCCCTGCTCAAGCCAGCGCATGTCCAGGCCCGTCTGAAGTTTGCCAATGACCATCTGGATGATCCAGAGGAGGAATGGGAGAAGGTCATGTGGTCTGATGAGACCAAAATAGAGCTTTTTGGTCTAAACTCCACTCGCCGTGTTTGGAGGAAGAAGAAGGATGAGTACAACCCCAAGAACACCATCCCAACCGTGAAGCATGGAGGTGGAAACATCATTCTTTGGGGATGCTTTTCTGCAAAGGGGACAGGACGACTGCACCGTATTGAGGGGAGGATGGATGGGGCCATGTATCGCGAGATCTTGGCCAACAACCTCCTTCCCTCAGTAAGAGCATTGAAGATGGGTCATGGCTGGGTCTTCCAGCATGACAACAACCCGAAACACACAGCCAGGGCAACTAAGGAGTGGCTCCGTAAGAAGCATCTCAAGGTCCTGGAGTGGCCTAGCCAGTCTCCAGACCTGAACCCAATAGAAAATCTTTGGAGGGAGCTGAAAGTCCGTATTGCCCAGCGACAGCCCCGAAACCTGAAGGATCTGGAGAAGGTCTGTATGGAGGAGTGGGCCAAAATCCCTGCTGCAGTGTGTGCAAACCTGGTCAAGAACTACAGGAAACGTATGATCTCTGTAATTGCAAACAAAGGTTTCTGTACTAAATATTAAGTTCTGCTTTTCTGATGTATCAAATACTTATGTCATGCAATAAAATGCAAATTAATTACTTAAAAATCATACAATGTGATTTTCTGGATTTTTGTTTTAGATTTCGTCACTCACAGTTGAAGAGTACCTATGATAAAAATTACAGACTTCTACATGCTTTGTAAGTGGGAAAACCTGCAAAATCGGCAGTGTATCAAATACTTGTTCTCCCCACTGTATATATATAAACTGAACCATACCAGACCAAAAATCGAACCTTGTGGAACACCACATGTGATATGTATTTTCTCTGAGTAATGTTCACCAAGGGTGACAAAAAACTCTTGACCGGTTAAATAGGTCCTAAAGAGGGGCCAAGCCACCTCTCCAGTCTGTCCAGAAGGGCATCATGATCAATAGTGTCAAATGCAGCACTTAAATCTAAGAGTACAAGGACATAGAGCTGTTTGGCATCTGTGTTGGCTCTAAGATAATTTATCACTTTAACTAAAGATGTCTCTGTGTTGTGGTGGGAACGAAAACCAGATTGAATTTTTCTTAACTGACTTGCCTAGTTAAATAAAGGTTAAATAAAAAAAAGAAGGGGTTTCACCATAGCAGTTTTTAGTGCAGTGGGGAAAGTGCCTATTAACAGGGAGTGGTTAACAATAGCTTGCGCTTCTTCAGATATGCAATTAAAAACTGTTTTAAAGAAGGTGGTGGGGATAGGATGGAGAAGGCAGGTAGAAGGCTTAAGTTGTGATATCACTTTCCTGAGCATGTCTGTGTCAACCAGGGAAAACAAATCCATAGTGCCTTTGCGTGGTAGCTAGGGTACATATCATCCAACTTCACATCAGGTCTTGCTTGACTGATACCCAGCCTAATCTCTGAAAGATTAATAGTGATCAAGTTATAAAATTGAGCCCGTCTGGCATTTCTAATTGCTTTATTATACAGCGGGTGAAATAAGTATTGAACACGTCACCATTTTTCTTAGTAAATATATTTCAAAAGGTGCTATTGACATGAAATTTTCACCAGATGTTGGTAACAACCCAAGTAATCCATACATACAAAGAAACCAAATACGTTCAGAAATTAAGTTATGTGTAATAATGTGAAATGACACAGGGAAAAAGTATTGAACACACTTACTGATATTTATTTAATACTTTGTACAAAAGCCTTTGTTGGTAATGACAGCTTCAAGACGCCTCCTGTATAGAGAAACTAGTCGCATGCATTGCTCTGGTGTGAATTTGGCCCATTCTTCCACACAAACAGTCTTCAAATCTTGAAGGTTCCGTGGGCCTCTTCTATGAATCTTGATCTTCAGTTCTTTCCATAGTGTCAGGTGATTGGCTGGGCCATTCTAGCAGCTTTATTTTCTTTCTTTGAAACCAATTCAGAGTTTCCTTGGCTGTGTGTTTGGGATCATTGTCTTGCTGAAATGTTCACCCTCGTTTCATCTTCATCATGCTTCATCCTCGTTTCAATCTTCCCATTCATCCTTCCTTCAATTATGTGAAGTTTGCCAGTACCATTTGCTGAAAAGCAGCCCCAGACCATGATGTTCCCACCTCCAAACTTCACTGTTGGTATGGTGTTTTTAGGGTGATGTGCAGTGCCATTTCTCCTCCAAACATGGTGTGTATTATGACATCCAAACAGTTCAATTTTGCTCTCATCTGACCACACTATATTCTCCCAGTATTTCACTGGCTTTGAGACAACAGTACCTGCTAATTGCAGGTCTTTTTGAAGCTCTCCACAAGTGGTCCTTGGCTCTTGGACAACTCTTCTGATTATTCTTTCCACTCCTCTGTCAGAAATCTTGCGAGGAGCACCTGGTCGAGGCAAATTTATGGTGAAATGATTGTCTTTCCACTTCCGTATTATGGCCTCAACAGTGCTCACTGGAACATTCAGAAGCTTAGAAATGTGCCTATAACCAATGCCATCATTATGTTTTGCAACAATTAGGTTGCGAAGGTCTTGATACAGCTCTTTGCTTTTACCCATCATGAGATGTGTCTTGTGTGACACCTTGGCAATGAGACCTTTTTGTAGGCCATCAGTTGGGACTGAACCAGCTGATATTAATTTGCACTGACAGGGGGCTGGATTATTTTATAATTACTGATAGTTTTCAGCTGTTGTCTTGGCTTTCCATGCCTTTTTGCACCTCCCTTTCTTCATGTGTTCAATACTTTTTCCCTGTGTCATTTCACATTATTACACATAACTTAATATCTGAACTTATTTGTTTTGGTTTCTTTGTATGGATGTATGGATTACTTGGGTTGTTGGATTACTTGGGTTGGATTACTTGGGTTGTTACCAACATCTGGTGAAAATTTCATGTCAATAGCACCTTTGGAAATATATTTACTGAGAACAATGGTGACGTGTTCAATACTTATTTCACCCGCTGTATATGCCAAGTTGCTCTCTCAGAATATCATAATGGACCTGCAACTTTGATGTTCTCCACTTCCGCTCTGTCTTTCTACAATTTCTCTTTAATTGATTCGTTTCCACACTCATCCAATGGGCTCTCCGTTTGGATGTGGCCTTTTTTCAACTTTACTGGGTCTATGGCATCCATGGTTGCCCTTAATTTGCTATTAAAGTTATCAACTAAATCATCATACACTCAAAAAAATCTGTAGCAAATTCAGAGGTAAGATAGAGTTTCTTCATAATGCTACTTTAATGTATAGCTGGAACAGTGCAGATAGTCCCTGTCTTGTCCTCTTCTGAGCAGGCGTCAGAAAATGCGGAAGGCTGTCACCCTCTCACGTACACTTTCTCGCTCACACACACACACACACAAACCCAAAAGCATGCGCACACACAGTGCTGGGGCCACGGCTCAGCATGCGGGAGCCCTGTGCAGTAGTCATGGAAACGCTTATTCTACCCCCTCACCCCCACCCCCACCAACCCCCCCATCTCCTCCTCTCCACGACTCTCTCAGCGATCTTTTAATTTGAAACCTGATGACTCAACCCAGGGATAGTAACTGCCTGGTGGTGGTCTGGAGAAAGAGAGAGAGAGAAGGAGGGAAAGAGAGAGAGAGAATGAGGGAAAGAGAGAATGGCCCAAATTGATCTGGCTGTATAGCTCCTGGTTCTGGACCCCAAATATGGTTTGCATTTATCTAGAAATAATTGTTCCTCCATCCCTCTCTCTCCCTCTCCCCTCCCACTCTCTCTCTATATGTATTTCTCTCCTTCTCCCCTCCCTCTCTCTCTCTCTATATGTCTTTCTCTCTCTCTCCCCCCTCTCTCTCTATATATCTTTCTCTCCCCCCTCCCTCTCTCTATATATCTTAATCTCTCCCCCCTCCCTCTATCTATATATCTTTATCTCCCCCCGTCCCTCTCTCTATATATATATATTTCTCTCCCCCCTCCCTCTCTCTATATATCTTCATCTCCCCCCCCCTCCCTCTCTCTCTATATATCTTTCTCTCTTCCTCCCCCCCCGTCCGCCCTTCTCTCAGACTGCAGGCGGTCATGGCTTCCCTCATCACTGCCTTTGATCTGCGCCTCTCTCCACTCGTCAGGGTTCGCATCAATAATGCACACACACACACACATGGCCCACAGGGAACACACTGTTATTCCCACAGGAAAGTGGATGCAGTGAGATGCCTGGCATCACACTTTTGTGTCTGCGTCTGCGTGTGTGTCTGCGTGTGTGTGTGTGTTAAGTGCCAGGATACACTCCTGCCTCCCTGTGCTGTTGGATGACAGGGCTGCTGTTTTAGCTCAAACCATGCAGCTTCCTCTCTGGCGCTGAATTGTCAGGATGTGTGTGAGAGTCTGTGTTTACTAATGAAGCTGGCATGGGTTATTGTCCTTCTTGAAAGGTTTCACATCTCTTGTTGTCCTGCTGGAAACACCCCCTCTACATCACTGTTTTATAGTTCCACGTCATCACAACGAGTCAGCTCTATATAACAGCATGACTATGAGAAAAGAAGAAGCAGGGGGAGAAAGGACATTAGAGGGAGGGAGAAATCGAGAGAATGGGATAGAGGGAGAAATCGAGAGAATGAGATACACTGGGGTTTTTCTTTATTTGCACTATTGTTTACATTGTAGAATAAAAGTGAAGACATCAAAACTATGACATAACACATATGGAATCATGTAGTAACCAAATAGTGTTAAACAAATCAAAATATATTTTATATTTGAGATTCTTCAAATAGCCACCCTTTGCCTTGATGACAGCTTTGCACACTCTGACCGGTGGACATTTGTTCTTTGGTCTGGAGTCCAAATTTGAGATTTTTGGTTCCAACCAAATTCTGATGGTTTGGGATGAGTCGGACCGCAGTGAAGGAAAAGCAGCCAACAAGTGCTTAGCATATGTGGGAACTACTTTAAGACTGATGGATAATCATTCCAGGTGAAGCTGGTTGAGAGAATGCCAAGAGTGTGCAAAGCTGTCATCAAGGCAAAGGGTGACTATTTGAAGAATCTCAAATATAATATAAATATAAAATAACACTTTTTTGGTTACTACATGATTCCATATGTGTTATGTCATAGTTTTGATGTCTTCACTTTTATTCTACAATGTAAACAATAGTGCAAATAAAGAATGAGTAATATTCTAAACTTTTGGCCCCCAGTGTATGTATAAGGGAGGAAGAGAGAGCAGAGAGGAGAGAGAGAAGCTGAGCCGTATGAATCCCATCCTTCTTTAACTGCACAATCTGCCTATTTCTCTCTCTCTATCTCTCTCCATCTCTCCCTCTCTCTCTCTCTCTCTCTCTCTCGCTCTCTCTATTTATCTTTCTATTTATTTCTCTCTTTCTCTCTATCACTCCCCCCTCCCTCTCTCTTTCTCTCTCTCTCTCTCTCTCTCTCTCTCTCTCTCTCTCACACTCTCTCTCTCCATCTCCATTCTGTTCTTCATTGTACCTCAGCTGTGGATCACTGCAGGCCATTTCCATAGTTATGCCCATTACAATGGAAAGAATGGAAACGGTGCTAAAGCTGCCCCTCAGCCAGAAAACACACACACACACACACACACACACACACACACACACAGCCTTCCTCTTGTCCTGACATTTCAGAGCGGTGACCCCTCTCTCACATCCTGGTCAATTGTAATTGGTAATTACACAGTGTGGCTTATATCACAAGAGTGGCCTGAAACTACTGGGCTTGAAACTGGTCTGGCACTATTATGATCTACCTAATCCCTTTTAAAGTACCTTGAAGACTCCCAGGCTGCTTACCAAATGGCACTCTATTCCCTATTTAGTGCACTGTAGTGCATCTTAAGGCTACGTTCGTCGTTAGAACCCTACGATCACAATACGATCCTATGTTTGTTATATCTGGTACCTCTCCAGGAGGAGGCTTGGATATCTCTGTTATACCTGTTGAGTGCTGCTATGATTCCACTGCTGTGATACCACTGTAGTACTGAGAGCAGCAAGAAGCCATATTAACACACACACAACGCTTCTCTCGATGGCGCCTCGGAATGAGGACAGATGGTCATCCAGTTAAGTATTTTCAGAAAGGCAGTAGTGTGTGTGTGTGTGTGTTCGTATGTGTGTGTTTTGACAGATGATGGGTCTTCTAAAGTGATACAGTATTCAAGGGCTCGCTTGGCTGCTCTTTCCTCATTTGCGTCTAAAGGGATACCACACACACACACACTGTGCTGGTCTCTGAAGGGTAGTCAAGGTCGCTCAGCCAGATCCAAACACCTGATGAGACATTCTATTAGACAACACTGTTGGAAGAGGCTCAGCTCCCCACTAGCTCAGATGTTCCATTGAGAGGGGTGGGAGAACAGAGGGATGGTGAAAGGAAGGAGACTGGTCGAAAGAGAGAAAGAAAGAGAGGCCCTGAGACCCCGCCAGCTCCATCTGCTCATCCTCTACATCCTTCCATCCTCCTCTCCTCCATCATCCCTCCATCCCTGTGACTTTTAATTACCTCAGCTGTCACTTCCCACCAGGTGATAATGAGGTGTGGCGTTCTTCACACAACTCGCCCCGACACCTAATGAACACACTTGTACGTACTCTCTCACGTACACACACACAAACAAACACACCGACACACACACCCACCAATCAACCATTGACTGACGTCCACCCACCACATTCCACCTCACACCCTCCTGCTCCACCTCACCCAAAATCTCCACACCTAGGAACCATCAGAGCTGGGAGAGAGATAGCTTTCATCAAAAGACCTCCGTGCCTATGGTTAGCAGGAGGAAAGTGCGCGCCGCAGACAGTCCCTTTCTAAGTAGGTCAGGCGTGGGGAGGGGAGGGGAGGGGAGGGGATAGGGCAAAGCGTCTTTAGCCATCTGGCTGAATATCGTCTCAGTAAAAAACACTCTTCCTGGAAGGTCACCTTGTAGAGTGTGGTCAAATCAGGGCAGAGACCGTATGAATGTGACACACACACAAACCTTGGAGAGTGTGGTTCGATCAGTCTAGAGATAACCTCAGGCTTGGTTAGCGAGGGAGTTAGGAGAGCTGAATCGGAATAGAACTTTACTGTCCCAGGTGATGGAGAACTGCCTTTGGCTTCACTTCACAAGGAACATGAAATCATCACATCACATATCATTATCACCTCTCACCACACCTGTCCTCTAGTGGGACTGACTTCATTCCTCTCTCTCCTCCCAACATCCCTTTCTTCTCTCCTCAATCCCATTCCTACAGATGTAGTATATTAAGTTGACCAGTTTCTCACAGCAGGAAAATAATCCTGCAGAAACAGGACATTTTAATTTATTGTGTGGATTAGAATTAATGGACCTTTTTTGGGGGGTTGATCCATTTTTTGTTAGTTAAAATCAAGTCAGAGCATTTTAGGTGAAAATGTCTAACTTTAGAAGCCTTTTTAAACCTTGAATACACTACAAGTTTGAATTTCCTGCTGTGCCAGACATTTTCTGCAACAAATTAAGATCCTACACTTGTAGTTGGATAATATTCTCTCCTTCTCTCCCCAGTTCTCCAGTGGGATAGTCTTTATCCCTTTCTCACTCTCCTTCCTTTCCATGTCCTTTAGTGAAATCGCCTCTTCACTCGGTATCACACTGGAATAGCTCTTCTATCTAATCCCATTACTACTGTATCTTCCTCTCTAGCCTATAATGAACTCTGATCCAGGCTGAGGCTAGCTTGCCCTGCCTGCCTGTCTGTTTTTGCCCACAGTTTACACACCTTTTGCAGAAAAATGCATTGAATGTATAGGGAGCTTTACTTTATTCACCGCGACCGGGGATCAGAGTTACCCACCATTTCTTTTTTACCACTACATAACTAGTCTATTCACACCTCGGGGCTTCCCTCTCAGTTTTATAAAGGTTTCAATGCCAGCCTCAGTAGGACAAAGATACCCTCCCACTCTCAGGCTTCAACACCATAGTACCCTCCAAGCTCATCAGTAAGCTCAGGGGCCTGGGTCTGAACCCTTCCCTGTGCAACTGGGTCCTAGACTTCCTACCCTGATCCTCAACACGGCGGCCCCACAGGGGTGAGTGCTCAGCCCCCTCTTGTACTCCCTGTTCACCCATGACTGTGTGGCTATGGGTGAACAAGTTTGCTGACGACACGACAATGGTAGCCCTGATTACCATCAATGACGAGACAGCATACAGGGAGGAGGTGAGAGCCCTGGCGGAGTGGTGCCAGGAAAATAACCTCCTTCAACGTCAACAAAACAAAGGAGCTGATCGTAGACTACAAGAGACAGCAGAGAGAGCACGCCCCCATCCACATCGCCAGGGGTGCAGTGGAGAGAGTCAAAAGCTTCAAGTTCCTTGGAGTGCACATACCACAGGGTGGCTGAATAAATTCAGCCTGGCCCCTAAGACCCTCACGGACTTCTACATATGCACCATCAACAGCATTCTGTCGAGCTGTATCACCGCCTGGTACGACAACTGCACTGCCCGCAACCGCAGGGCTCTCTAAAGGGTGGTGAGGTCAGCCCAACGCATCATAGGGGGCACATTGCCTGCCCTACAGCAACCGGTGTCACAGGAAGGCCAAGAAGATCATCAAGGACCTCAGCCACCCAAGCCACAGCCTGTTCACCCTGCTACCATCTAGAAGTCGGAGACAGTACAGGTGCATCAAAGCTGGGACCGAGAGACAGCTTCTATCTCTAGGCCATCAGTTAAAACAGCCATCACTGGCCACAGTACATTCAGAAAGTATTCAGAACCCTTGACTTTTCCCACATTTTGTTACGTTACAGTCGTACTCTAAAATGTATCCACACACAATACCCCATAATGATGAAAACAGGTTTTTAGAAAAAAAAGAAAAACCTCATTTACATAAGTATTCAGACCCTTTGCTATGAGATTCGAAATTGAGCTCAGGTGCATCCTGTTTCCATTGATCGTCCTTGAGATGTTTCTACAACTTCATTGGAGTCCACCTGTGGTAAATTCAATTGATTTGAGTTGACAGTGCATGTCAGAGCAAAAACCAAGCCATGAGGTTGAAGGAATTGTCCATGGAGCTCCGAGACAGGATTGTGTCAAGGCACAAATCTGGGGAAGGGTAACAAAAAATGTCTGCAGCATTGAAGGTCCCCCAGAACATAGTGGCCTCCATCATTCTTAAATGGAAGAAGTTTGGAACCACCAACACTTTTCCTAGAACTGAGCAATCGGGGTAGAAGGGCCTTGGTCAGGGAGCGACGCTCTCCATCCAACCTGACAGAGCTTGAGAGGATCTGCAGAGAAGAATGGGAGAAACTCCACAAAAACATGTGTACCAAGCTTGTAGCGTCATACCCAAGAAGACTCTAGGCTGTAATCGCTGCCAAAGGTGCTTTAACAAAGTACTGAGTAAAGTGTCTGAATACTTATGCCAATGTGATATTTCAGTTTTTAGTTTTTTATACATTGGCAAAAATGTTTAAAAACCTGTTTTTACTTTGTCATTATGGGGTATTCTGTGTAGACTGATGAGGATTTAATCCATTTTAGAATAAGGCTGTAACGTAACAAAATGTGGAAAAAGTCACGTCACGGTTTCGAGGCAAGACCAGAGGCGCTGAGCAGTAATGTGCAGACATTCCTTTATTTGGTTACCAAACAACAAACAAGGAGAGGAAGAAACCATGAACCCAAATGCCTAAAGCAAAAACAAAGATCCACCACGCACGTGGGAAACTCATCAACTTACATAGGATCCCCAATTAGAGACAACGCAGGGCAGCTGCCTCTTATTGGGGACCAACAAAAACCAAACAGAGTTTTCCAGAAAACTCTCCTCTGTCAAGCCCTGACCTTAGCCACCAGACAAACATAGAGATGCCTAGCGGCATCCCCACAGTCAGGACCTGACAGGGTCTAAATACATTCCGAAGGCACTGTATATACAGTGGGGAGAACAAGTATTTGATACACTGCCGATTTTGCAGGTTTTCCTACTTACAAAGCATGTAGAGGTCTGTAATTTTTATCATAGGTACTCTTCAACTGTGAGAGACAAAAATCCAGAAAATCACATTGTATGATTTTTAAATAATTAATTTGCATTTTATTGCATGAAATAAGTATTTGATCACCTACCAACCAGTAAGAATTCCGGCTCTCACAGACCTGTTAGTTTTTCTTTAAGAAGCCCTCCTGTTCTCCACTCATTACCTGTATTAACTGCACCTGTTTGAACTCGTTATCTGTATAAAAGACACCTGTCCACACACTCAATCAAACAGACTCCAACCTCTCCACAATGGCCAAGACCAGAGAGCTGTGTAAGGACATCAGGGATAAAAATTGTAGACCTGCACAAGGCTGGGATGGGCTACAGGACAATAAGCAAGCAACTTTGTGAGAAGGCAACAACTGTTGGCGCAATTATTAGAAAATGGAAGAAGTTCAAGATGACGGTCAATCTCCCTCGGTCTGGGGCACCATGCAAGATCTCACCTCGTGGGGCATCAATGATCATGAGGAAGGTGAGGGATCAGCCCAGAACTACACGGCAGGACCTGGTCAATGACCCGAAGAGAGCTGGGACCACAGTCTCAAAGAAAACTATTAGTAACACACTACGCCATCATGGATTAAAATCCTGCAGCGCACGCAAGGTCCCCCTGCTCAAGCCAGCGCATGTCCAGGCCCGTCTGAAGTTTGCCAATGACCATCTGGATGATCCAGAGGAGAAATGGGAGAAGGGCATGTGGTCTGATGAGACAAAAATAGAGCTTTTTGCTCTAAACTCCACTCGCCGTGTTTGGAGGAAGAAGAAGGATGAGTACAACCCTAAGAACACCATCCCAACCGTGAAGCATGGAGGTGGAAACGTCATTCTTTGGGGATGCTTTTCTGCAAAGGGGACAGGACGACTGCACCGTATTGAGGGGAGGATGGATGGGGCCATGTATTGCGAGATCTTGGCCAACAACCTCCTTCCCTCAGTAAGAGCATTGAAGATGGGTCGTGGCTGGGTCTTCCAGCATGACAATGACCCGAAACACACAGCTAGGGCAACTAAGGAGTGGCTCCGTAAGAAGCATCTAAGGTCCCAGTCTCCAGACCTGAACCCAATAGAAAATCTTTGGAGGAAGCTGAAAGTCTGTATTGCCCAGCGACAACCCCGAAACCTGAAGGATCTGGAGAAGGTCTGTATGGAGGAGTGGGCCAAAATCCCTGCTGCAGTGTGTGCAAACCTGGTAAAGAACTACAGGAAACGTATGATCTCTGTAATTGCAAACAAAGGTTTCTGTACCAAATATTAAGTTCTGCTTTTCTGATGTATCAAATACTTATGTCATGCAATAAAATGCAAATTAATTACTTAAAAATCATACAATGTGATTTTCTGGATTTTTATTTTAGATTCTGTCACTCACAGTTGAAGAGTACCTATGATAAAAATTACAGACTTCTACATGCTTTGTAAGTGGGAAAACCTGCAAAATCGGCAGTGTATCAAATACTTGTTCTCCCCACTGTATATATATATATATATATATATATATATATATATATATATATATATATATATATATATATATATATATGATTTGATTTCTGGTCTAGTTCAATATGACCCAAATTAGGGAGAAAAATACATTTTTGGATTTGAATAGACCCACTCTCAAGAATGTTTTCTTGGATTGGAATGGGACTGAGGTTCATTAATATTGGATCACTTCACTAAAGTTTGATTGTGTATAAAAGGTCTATTACTGGAAACTCTCAGTTAATCCCTCTCAAAGACAGCCATAGACCTGACCATTTGTCCACAGGTCATTTGGCAACATATTAATCGTAGGATTGTTTGATGAGTAAGTCATCCTAAAAAAAATTTTGTTGACAAACTCTCCTTTGTTTTTCTGCCTGACTCTACCGCTGTGAGATCATAGACCTATTTAAATCAGCTCGTCTTCGATCTCCTGAAAAGCTATAGATGAGCTCTTAAATCCTGGCATGGTTCTTAGACTCTTAGATTGTGACGTGGTTCATCTTTGCTGCTCTCCTTTAATTACCAGCCTCCTCTGGGACACGGCAGGGTAGTTAAACAGAAAAATCAGCATTAAAGCAATTATTGGATCAGAATGAATACAATCCTGTCATCTGTAATCATTAGGGGCGGATATGCCTGGGAGAAAAACAGACTCTCTCTGACTCTCCGTCTGTCTGTCAGAAGGCAGGGAGCTCAGAAGAAAACAGGAGCCTACATTTAGGGTTAATGATTCACATCTCTTTCATTCCTTTGTTACTAATTGAGGTAGAGAAGACTGAACAAAAGAAAACGAGGAACAAGAAAAGTACCTTGATCCATCATATAGGCTACCCAGTTAGCACCACAACAACCATTGGCCCACCTGTTGACCAGTAACATGTACCCTGCTGGTCCATCACTAGTCACTGACACCATATTCTGTTCTCCTCTTCAGTTACAGAGTACCATGAGTAACCAGGACGTTCAGTATGTCATTATGTAGGCCCAGTCTGTTGTTTCTGTAGACCAATACTACAGCTCTCCCTATAGCTGCAGAGTGAGCTGGACCAGGAGTTCTCTTTGTTGCTGTAGTTCTGTCGACACTGTTGGTTCTGTTGTTCTATCTGGTTCTGTACTAGACCCGTACTCTGTCCTCTCCTCTCCATATAGCTACCAATAGACCAGTGGAGGCTGCTGAAGGGAGGATGGCTCATAATAATGGCTGGAACGGAGTTAATGGAATGGCATCAAATCCATGTGTTTGGTGTATTTCATACCATTCCACGAATACCGCTCCAGCCATTACCACAAGCCCGTCCTCCCCAATTAAGGTGCCACCAACCTCCTGTGCTATAGACCCATATAGTCCTCTCCTCTCCATATAGCTACCTATAGACCCATACATACTCTGTTCTCTCCTCTCCCTATAGCTGCAGAGTGAGCTGGACCAGGAGTACCAGGACAAGTTCAGACGGTTGCCCCTAGAGATCCAGGAGTTCGTACAGGACAGAAGCAAGGCCAAACATAGCGACGACAGCCCCCACGGCAACCTGTCTGTCTCCTCGACGACCGAGAGGCTCAACCACAAGTCACAGTCGGAGGACGATACAGAAGACTCGTCGGGAAGAGTGTTTGACACGCCCCTTTAGGACAAATCTGAAATAGAACCCTATTCACTATATAGTGCAGTACTTTTGGCCAGAGCCTCATATAAGACTGGCCAAAAGTAGTGCACTATAGGCTGCCATTCCGGACGCATCCAGAGTGTTTGAGTCAGTCCTTTAGAGACTAAACCCCTCCCCTTCCTCTGAATTGGACAGTTCTGGTTGGTCATTCTGGCTCGAGGTGGAAATTGCCTCTCTAAGCACAGATCTAGGGACAGATTACCCCGCGCTCAATCCTAACTTTAACCAGTAGGGGGTTCAAACAATGTCTGACCCTGGACCAGTAGTAGGGAGTACCTACTCTGTAGTTCTATTCAGATATGTAAATACTTGTTTTGTATTTGTGTGTTTCGTTGTTTTGCTCCAGAGCGGTGTGGATCTTTCGGTACAGGATATGTGTGACTAGGCACTAACTATGCGTAGAAACTAAGTTACTTACTTGAACTATTGCACAGACAGAATACTTTCTTTTTTTATGTTTTTAATATGTTCCTACTTTTTAAACAAGAAAAAGTATTAGGTGTTACATTAGGTTCTCGCAATGTTGACTATAGTGCAGGTCGGTCAGTGGTGCCAATGTTTTGATTTCAATGTGCACTTAGATGGTAATTAATAGTATCATTTTGACATTGGTTAAGACCAAGGCAATGTTGAATTTGTTACATTCATTGGCACTGCAATGTGAAGTGTTTGCATTGCAAGTCCCCAGTAAAGTAAAGGTATGGTAAATTGTACGTCTTGTCCAAACACTGTGGACACAATCTTTATTTTCTTTATTTAAAAGTAAGAATCCCTCCTCATTTATATGTTGCACTGAAGGCATTCTACAGAACTAACTCTTCTATTCTAAGCCCCAAGCACTGGAGGCCTGGTGGTTTTATTTTGTCCTTTCAGAAGTAGGCCTACTCTGTTTTGCTGCTACCTTGTTTTAATACAGTTTTTTTTTTCAGTTTTACTTTGTATGATATAAAATTGGCCTGGTCGAGACGTGCTTATTTTTTTTTAGATACATTTTTTTCATTTTTTAAATATTTTTGACACATTAGGTTCTTTATTGTTAAATTGTTTATGGTTGATCCTGCCATGGAGGGGTGGGGGTGGGGAGGGAGGGTGATGATGAGGGATAAAGAGAGGGAAGGAAGAGTAAATAATGTATCTGCATGTTCTTGACAAATTGTAAATGTTAGAATAAAATACATTTATTTAACCTTTATTTAACTAGGCAACGTAAATAACATACAGTCATGTGAAAAAGTAAGTACACCCCCTGGAAAGTTCTCTCTTTTTTTTACATATTTGGACAGATGGATATGTAATCTTCACTTCAACACTATTGACAGATAAGGTTACCCAATTTAACAAATCACACAAATAAAATAAAAACTTTGAAAATGTTATGCAATTAAAATAAACAAAAATGCATTTTCCTTATGGGGAAAAAGTTAGTACACCCCTACCTTTACCAAGTGCAAATGATTAGAAAACATTAGAGAGAAACTTAGGAGGGTCCAGCCTTCCATAAAGATAAGAAAATTGGTCTGGTTTGGTCTTAACTATATGGGTGTGTGGTAACACATCATTCAAAGATCAAAAGACCTACCAGAGGCCCTCAGAAGAAAGATTATTGATGCCCATGAGTCTGGGAGGGGTTACAAATCCATTTCCAAACAATTCGAAGTACATAAATCCATTTCCAAGCAATTCGAAGTACATCATTCTACTGTCCGACCCCAGGGTAACATCAAGGGATCTATAGGCCTCTCTTGCCACAATCAATGTCAAAGTACATGGGTACACTGTCAGAAAGAGACTGCACAAACTTGGCCTACATGGGAGGTCAGGAAGAAGCCTTTGCTCTCAAAAAAGAATATCAAGACACAACTGAATTTTGCCAGACAACACCTGGGTAAAGTCAGTTGTGTCTTGATATTCTTTATTACTTTAAGGATGATTACTTTAAGGAATGAAAAATAATAAAGTAATCAAATAAAAACGAAGTAATATACACAACTGAATATTTTATTATTTAATTGTAATTTACTATTATTCTGATGTCCAATGTGGACCTGACAGAGACAATGTTATATTTTCAATGTTATGGAAATTGAATGTTCACTATTTTGGGCTTAATGATTACCATTAAAAAGCTCTAAAGTTATTATTTCATAATACAAATACAACTTGGTTTCTGTAAAAGACGGTTGTTATTGATGTGGGAGTCCTGTGCCTTTTGAATTGGTTTGCCTTGTTTTGATGTTGAATGTGTGAAATGCATCATTGTGTAAATTGACATTGTATTATACGAAGTCTGTTATTGAATAGAATGTGTGCACTTTTAGTACGGTACCATTACTGATGATCTAAAATAGATAATAATGCTAGACATGTATTTTTATTTTGTCTTGAACCACTTTAACAGTTTCTGTATGCATTTTGTTTTTGTTAATGTGTGTATGACGTAAAGGCAAAACATTGAGACGAAGATGATGGTGATAATAATGGCGGTGGTGATGATGATGATGGTGGTGATAATGATGATGATGGTGGTGATGATGATAATGATGGTGGTGATGATGATGATGATGATGGTGGTATTGATGGTGATGATTATGGTGGTGGTGGTATTGATGGTGATGATGGTGATGATGGTGGTATTGATAGTGATGATGGTGATGGTTATGATGATGATGGTGATGATTCTAATATAGTAAAGGTAATCTGCTTGTAATTAATAAATGTGGCTATAATTGTACATTGCTGAAGTGAACACTTGTCTTTGTGTTGATTTGTAGTTGCTCTCAATATTATGATAGATTTTTTTCCCTCCAATGCAGTTTCGCTTTCTCCACTGTCCCCGTCCCCTTACTGGGCTAAAACCAGTGGTCCTCTGATGGCAAACACAAGTGACTATCCGCTTGACAACGTGCAAACCAATTGCGCCACTGAAAATAATCTGATTCAATTGCGCTATTGGTGACATTTCAAGCTGTGGGGTGAGTTTATCCGATACGATCTGAGAGTTATTCACATCCAGGCCTCAAGGTCGCAGTCCTGGGTTAAGGTGGAGAATGTGATGTATTTCTAAATGGCTTCTATGCAATACTGTGATGATGAGGACTCATGTGACTGTTTACATTTGATAAAATAATAAAAGGCCTTAATCTTCATTTACAGTGCGGTGTTAAATGTATAATGTGTTCACTACAAAGGCCTTAATCTTCATTTACAGTGGGGTGTTACATTTATAATGTGTTCACTACAAAGGCCTCACCTACAGTGGGGTGTTGATTGCTGGTAATCCTCATAGTCAATACATTAAAATGTAAAGAAGTATACAGGAACAAGACAGGGACAAGACCTACTACAGTCAATACACTGACGCATAGCCGTGCATTTATTCGCCAACAGCAAATGTTTTGTCAAAATCTTTTTGCCCGCTCTGGCACTGCACACAGATATAACGGTCCACTAATACAGGACAATTAAAGGCAAAAACAACCCCAGGGGTGTGCTGCGGCACCCTCAGCACCCCTACGTCACCCTCAGCACCCCTACGTCACCCTCAGCACCCCTAGGTCACCCTCAGCACCCCTACGTCCCGCAGCTATGCACTGAGGGGTTTCATCCACTGTGCGTGTCTGCATGCGTGTGAGTTGATTGATTGATCAAAGCACAACCACATGTCCCCATCCACTTAGGCGGTGGGAGTACCCGTCCATGTGTGTGTGCGCGTGTCTGGGTGTGTGACATGGATGTGTGCCCGGTGCATGCTGGTGTGTGAGTGAGGCAGGGGGATATGGCCTATTTACGATTATCATCTCCTAGGTAACAGTAACCCCTTTACATCAGAATAACAGGAAGACATGAATTAACCCACGTCAATGAATCAACACATTATTAAACCTTTAGATCAGGGATCCTAGTGAGCCGCAGACAGACATTGTACACAAACAATAGAATAAATTGAAATGACCACTGAACAGCTATTGCTGATTGATCCTTTCATATTGATTACTCAGGTTCACACACCTGGTTTCCCAGGTAGAAATTAGTCATTGATTTACAGTATAGAAGGAAGACTGTTATACAGAGTGGCTCTCCAGGACCAGAGCTGCCTACCTCTACCTTACACACCATTATACAGGGTGGCTCTCTAGGACCAGAGGCCTTTTTATAGCCCCTCATACTATGCAATGCCCTTTTATAGCTTTTTGCACTCCAGACTTCTTGTATTTTTATACTTGTTCATACTGCCGCACTATGTATCATGTATCGTGTATCTGTCTTTTGTGTAATTCGTTTGTGTAGCTGCTTGACAAAGTAATTTCCCCCCAGAATCAATAAAGCACATATCTATCTACCTAATGTGGCAAACTGCACTGTAATTACACTGACAGTCATGACTACATCCATGCTTCGTGATTCAAATTGAGAGGTAAACCATGCAAGTAATTTTCCACAGGTGTACAGACACCGCACACACACATACAAACACACACACACACACACACAGAGAAGCCTCGGAACATTCCATTCCGCTACATGCGACTTCTGCAATCAGAATACTAAGATCGCATTGAAAAGACGGGTCTAGACATTCTAATTAACCCTGGGCTGAGCTGAGCTTGGCTGAGCTGAACTTGGCTGAGCTGAGCTGCGCTGGAGGCGGAAGGGGCAGGCCATGGTTTTTAATTTGATTCCGATGGTTGTATAAACAGTGACGCCTCTCCGCTCCTCCAGTCCAAACACACACGCACACACAAACACAAACAGAGTCCAAACTCCCAGGAATACCGACTGCCATCTGTCCATCTGCTGCAGGGACAAGAGGGGGTGTTTATTTTTTATGAAACACACCGTGTGTACAGTATGTGTGTGTGTGCATGCATGCATGCATGTATAAGGTTAAGATAGGGTGGCAGGTGGCCTGGAGGGTAGGAGCGTTGGGTCAGTAACCGGAAGGTTGCTGGATCTAATCCCCAAGCTGACAAGGTACAAATCTGTTGTTCTGCCACTGAACAAATGTGGAAGACACATTTCAGTTGAATGCATTCAGTTGTACAAATGACTAGTATCCCCCTTGCCTTTACCTCTGAGGGTTTAGAGCTTGAGGTAGTCACCTCATACAAGTACTTAGGTATGGTACACTGTCCTTCTCTCAGCACATATCAAAGCTGCAGGCTAAAGTTAAATCTAGACTTGGTTTCCTCAATCGTAATTGCTCCTCTTTCACCCCAGCTGACAAACTAACACTGATTCAGATGACCATCCTACCCATGCTAGATTACGGAGACATAATTTTTAGATCGTCAAGTAAGGGTGCTCTTGAGCGGCTAGATGTTCTTTACCTGCCTTCAGATTTGCCACCAATGCTCCTTATAGGACACATCACTGCACTCTATACTCCTCTGTAAACTGGTCATCTCTGTATACCCGTCGCAAGACCCACTGGTTGACCCTCTTAGGCCTCACTCCCCCCTATCTACTGCAGCCCTCATCCACCACATACAACACCTGTTCTGCCAGTCACATTCTGTTAAAGGTCCCCAAAGCACACACATCCCTGGGTCGCTCGTCTTTTCAGTTCGCTGCTACGAGCTGCAACAAACACTCAAAATGGACAGTTTTATCTCAATCTCTTCATTCAAAGACTCAATCATGGACACTCTTTCTGACAGTTGTGGCTGCTTTGCATGATTACTTGTTGTCTCTACCTTCTTGCCCTTTGTGCTGTTGTCTTTGCCCAATAATGTTTGTACCCTGTTTTGTGCTGCTACCATGTTGTGTTGCTACCATGTTGTGTTGCTGCCATTTTGTGTTGCTATCATGTTGTTGTCATGTGTTGCTACCATGCTGTGTTGTCATGTGTTTCTGCCATGCTATGTTGTTGTCTTAGGTCTCTCTTTATGTAGTGTTGTCTCTCTTGTCGTGATGTGTGTTTTGTCCTATATTTTTATTTAATTTATTTATATTTTTAATCCCAGCCCCCATCCCTGCAGGAGGCATTTTGCCTTTTGGTAGGCCGTCATTGTAAATAAGAATGTGTTCTTAACTGACTTGCCTAGTTAAATAAAGGTTAAATAAATAAAATAACAATTTGAACCAGCAACCTTTTGGTTACTAAACGCTAGGCTACCTGCAGCCCTAAATTTACTGTTTGTGGTTTTAGGCTGGGTTTCTGTATAAGCACTTTGTGATATCTGCTAACATAAAAAGGGCTTACTAAATACATTTGATTTGCTCTATGGTCTCAATGAGTGGATCATTTAGAGAGGGCTCTACTTAGGCTACTCAAACATCAACATTTACATCAACATGACTCTGGATTATTACAAAAACAGGCTGTCTCAAAAAAAGCATTGCATTTGTATGTGTGGCCTACTGTTAGTGGGATGAGCGCACACACACGCCAAATTGTAGTGTAACATAATATTCCCTTGCTCAATAGCCTACGAAGCTATTGTGAAAAAAGCGTTCATGTGTGTTTATTGGCAGCCCTATATAGAGACCATTGGTACTGTGGCTAGGCTACATCAGATTGCACAACCTGTCATTAATCTGAGCCGCACACACATGCACGCACGTACACTGAACGCATGCACACATCCCAAGAGTGGAACGCGCATCTGGGCATTATCCACTGGATGGCGGGTGATACAAGAGAAGCGGGCTATTGGAAGGGAAGGGACGGATAAAGACGAAGGGGAGAGAAAGAGAGAGAGTTTGAGAGGGACAGAGAGAGGGCGGGAGATACAGCAGCTGTAAACAGGAGAGAAAATCCCGGCCCAGCCTCTGCAAGCATCATTTTCACATCGGATTTAATCCGTTCTCGTCGCAACCAATTTACGTAAGGACATTTTCCTATTTATGTATTTTTGGCTGCAAGTGGGACTTTGGCAATGTTTTGCTGAGCACCACTTTTGTATGATTCGTTGATCTGGGTGTCTAGTACAGTATTGGAGAGAGAAGCGTTCGCTTGTTTTCATATTGATGTTTGAAACCCGTGAGAATATTCAACTCCCAGAGAGGTCATTCTGGAAACTAGATTGTAGAAACAGCGGCATATCTTGTAGGTTATTTTCGAAAGGGTCGGTCTCGTTCTTGGTTTGATGTAAAATAACATTATAGCTCGTGTACAAGCACGCACAACACGTGCATGGATGTCATGTCAATCCACTGCTTTCGTTTCAGTGAAATGGAACGTTAGCAGAAACGGTGTATAGGCTAATCAAATATATTTATCCCCATTCGTCTGTGGTATAATGTTAGCCAGCTGTTTTGCTGTTTGCAGCGAGGGGAATATCGATATTTTCTTCTTCTTCAAGGTAGCGGCTTGCTAGCTGTTAGCTAACAGGACAGACAATACCAGGGATACCCAGTTTACTTGCCCATAAAAGTAGTCAGATTGGCATGCTTGTATGAGCGATGCACCACTTGCTAGGCTATCTTTTACGTAAACCACTCTACATTATCTGGGTTTAAACATATGGCAGCTACTAGCTAGATAATAAACATACGAGTTATTGAACAATAGCTTGCTGTATTTTTACCTGATGCTGTAGAGATATAGATCACAATTAATGCAAACGATGTTCGCTTGTCAGACAACTAGCTTGCTGACGTTAGCCAATATTCTTATGTTTGGGGCTGTGTGTGTGTGTGTGTGTGTGTGTGTGTGTGTTTGTGTATATGTGCAGTGTGCACTCACTTGCCATGCATGTTCCGCTTCTTCCATCACAACATAATGCAAGAGAATCAAGAAATAACAATCAGCCAATGGCTACTCTTGTCGAGTTATACGGATTTCTGTCAGTATCAGACAGCTGTTTGAGATGCGTTAGTAGTCTATTTTCTGTTTTGATATTATTGAGAAAGGCATTTGTACAAAGTGTTTAAAAAAAAAAAATGTTTTTATAAATAACAGTCGAAATGTATGTTGATGTTAAGGGATAAAAAGTGTACACAGGATACCTTTTTTTTTTTTTTTGGGGGGGGGGGGGGGGGCTCAGTGGAGTTATAGACACACACCTGCGCGCGGAACTGACACCTGTTCCTGTGTGTCAAGCGTACCATCATTGACAGGGAGCCGGACGTGTGATCCGCTTTTTACAATCTCTGTGTTTGAAGTGGCATCTAGCTAATTCCGATTACGGGGGGAAGCAAATGGCAAAATTGACCTTACATGGAAAATACAGTACGTTGCTGTTGGTCACTAGAACCAATTAAACACGTCAAAAATTGTCAGATGGATGAGAAGTAAAAAAACATTCCATCTGCTTATGTGTTGCATGCTTTTCATCAGACGCATAGGATCTCAGGACTTTATAATGACTAAAGAAAACAATTGTTTACCACAATAAAAACAGTACTATATACCAATGGTGATATAGTAATAGCTACTTAAAACAATGTCTTTAGATTAACTCTAATGAAGTGTCTGTGCTTGTGTCCATTGACCATTCTGTGGCTTCTGTCACTGCATGTCTGCTGTGTGTAGGAAGATAACCCTACCAAGGTTTATATTATTGACACAGTGGCATAAGCACTTCGATGGCGATTAGAGAGACAAACATTGACCGACCTACCTTCTTCGTACAAAAACCATTAGTGACCTTGGGACTGTAAGGTTCTATGACATTTGGTCAAAAATGAGTTTTTCACATACTGTAGAGTTGCTCTTTAGGTGATATTTCACTCCTGCCTTTACATGTAAGATATGTCAGATAAAAAATTAATTACTATATAAAAAAAAAACGTTCTGATTTGCCCAAACACCTTTTGGCTTGGTACTATAAGGTTCTATCTGTAATCCAATCTCAATGCTGGGTTGTCAATCAAAAATAACTGTAAGGTGATATACTTATTGAGTCATGAAAGAGGAAGACATCACAAAATAGTACTGAGATCTGGGACTTAAAAAATACTAATTATCTCAAAACTATACACTGAGTGCTCTTTCCATGACAGTCCTACCAGGTGAAAGCTATGATCCCTTATTGATGTCACTTGTTAAATACACTTCAATCAGTGTAGGTGAAGGGGAGGAGACACGTTAAAGAAGGATTTTTTGCGCTCAACAGTTTTCCGTGTAAATGGTCAAACACCCAAAGGACTTCCAGCCAACTTGACTAATCATTTTAACATTCTATGCCAAAACATAAGGTTCTATCTGCGATTGCACCCCGCCTAGAAAATGTATTTACAAATGTCTTAGGATGTTGATGCTCTACAAAACAGGTCTGATATCTGGGATGTGAACTTTAATGCTCAATATCTTAGAACAATGCTTTGCTCAGATATAACCTTGTGGTCTCAAATTACCTTACCTGCATAGTTTAGAAGCCACCGTAGCCTAAAGCTGATTCTGATGGAGAGTTGGTCTAAGAAGCTTAACGGCTGTGTTTTTTCGGGTCGGAGGGTATGGTAATTGTTATGAGGGGAAAGCTTATACTGATTCAGGGTGTTTGTTCGTTTGCCAAGGCTCAGATAATGGTGCTTGTGTAAAATCTGTCTGTGCCATATTGTACAGGTTGTGTGGAAATATGTTATATTTGGCTGTTATTACACAATGCAGTGATTTTGTGATGAATATTGACTGTGTTGTGTTAATGGGATGGCTGATGCTTCATTGTGAATCAGGTTGCTGTGTGTTTTTCTCAACTTCAGGGCCGTTGAGTCCCTGAAAAGGGACACCGGTTTAGGCAGCTAAAAAGTGTTTATTTTAATCTCAAATCTCCAAGGAGGAAATGGTAGCTGTCTGACAGCAGCTGGCTGACAGTAGCTTGCTGCTGGTCCATGGCTCAGAAAATATAGAAAAAATGCTGAACCAAGGCAAGTGATGTGAAAAAAGCAACAGAATAGCTTTATTCCAGAATCTTAAGACACAAAATAAACCAAATGCAATGCCATGATAGGTGTGCTGTTAAACTGGAAATAAAGATTGGGGTGGACCTAAAAGCAGTCTCAGGCAGTTCCTTAGCTGATCACATGCCTGAAATGACATTTAGCCAGAGAGGCAAAACAAACAGATAGGATTGCTATGAGTCACACCGTTTACCATACTGCCTACAAAACTAGAAGGATACTTCTGTGTGGCTCTGCATTTAGTGGTAGAGGACTCACACACACACACACACAGAGTTCAAATAGTCAAAGATTTATTGCATACTTCTCCTCAGTATTGATTTGTTGCAAATGTGTAAATCGATTATGTTTAAGTGTTATAATGTAGATGTTGGCTGGTATTCAGGCCTGCTGCATGATGCTAGGGAGTCGCCTTGCTGTGCTGTCTGGCTGTGGAGATTTCTATCAGAAAACACACACACACACACACACACACACACACACAGGCCAAAGATCGTTGTGTTTGGAGATGCTGGCAGTGGTATCATGGTCATGACTGGGTCAGTGGTGGTTGTGTTTGGGTCGTCCCACGTGGGGTTTTGATACCGGCGAGGTAACCAACATCATATTGAAGTGAATTCCGGGGGTAAACCAAGTGGGACTGGAACCAGCGACCATGTATCTGTCAGTCCAACACCTATCTTGATCACCCAGTGTTGTTGCAATAGGACAGCTGCTGACCTCAGTTGGCCTGTGGTTGTTTAACACCAGGGTCAGTGAAACAGTGGGGTGGAATATGTATACAGGAAGTATTGTGCTGATTGCAGAATGGACACAATTGGGGGAAAAATGAAATCCGCTGCTATCTAGCATACCTACTAGTCTGTCTCTCTTTCTCTCTGTCTCTTTTCACACACACACACACACACACACGGGCCTCACCGTAGTCACGCTGTCCTAACCACATCACGCAGCATCCTCCCACCGCTTCATCTAAGGAGAGGCATGCTGAAACATTAGCGTGTCTTTTCTCAGTCCAGTCTGCTCTAGATCAGCCATATGACTCCATATTACCATTTCCATCCGTTGTTTTGACTAAGGTATCATGTTTTCCTCCCGTCCAGTCCTCTCTTCCTCTTCTCACACAACAGCCATGCTGCACTGATCCATCTATCAAGGAGATGGACATATAAGGTCTGGGAAAGACAGGGTAGCCTAGCACACACACTGGAAATCTGTCAAAAATAACAGACCGATCGGATTATCTAATGAAAATAGTTCCATTGTTTGTTTGTTTGAACACATTATGATTCATAGCATTCAGCTGTATTGTTATAGCTTAACAAAACAGGACCCTCTTCCTAAGCCTCCATTGTGGATATTGTAATTTACTGGGGTGTTTTCCTTGGAGAGGAGCTGCGGAGGTGTGTGTCAGTCTGTGTCTGTCTCCAGTCCATCTCTGAGTAGGGTTGTAAAGGGTCGGAAACTTTTCCGGTAAATTTGCTGAATTTTTCTGGAAATTTCCATGGGAAGTTAATTTAGCTTAAATTCATCAAACAAGTTAGCTTATAACAGTGAACCTTTTTTTGTGGGATACACATAAGGCAATTCTAGGTCTTGTGGCATATTTTGGTTAAACTATCCCCAATTCAATGGAAGTGCAACCCTCTGCACTCTTCCATCACATGTGAAGCTGATTCTCAAGATCTGGCACACTAATGAGATGCTATTGAGCCTACACTACTACACTGTCTGAGCCAAGGACTACATGCTTTCTGGTAAGTTTTGATTACCATACTGGGTGGGGTGAATATATTTTAAATGACATACATAATTTTTTTGTTAACTAGTAAATAGTAGCCTACAGCAAAGTGTGTTTAAATAATTTCTAACTTGTTAACAATTTCTGCTAGTTAGTTTTGGCTACCATGTGGGCTTTAGCTTGCTTGAGCCTGCTGGGGAGTGTTAATTCACCTGTTTCCATACATGTTTAATTTTCAAACATTTATTTTATAAAGGAGTTGTTTAATATATAACTGCTTAAATATTTATCTGTACATGGAATTGTATTAGGGTTGTTTTACTTATTTTTGTTCTAATCTTTACAGGAAAATGCCACGGGCACTATCTGATGTGTGGAAACATTTCACTGCAGATAATGTAGAAGGAAAAGCTGTGTACATTTGCAAATACTGTGCCAAATCATATGTGAAGAATGCAACAAAGATGGAGCATCATCTGTCCAAGTTCATAAAGTTCCCTCAGCGCTCACAAGAAGCAACCTCTGACAAAAGACCCTCTACTTCTATTCAAGGTGAAAATGATGAATCAGACACCTTATCGATAGCAACAGCTCATGGTCCTCCTGGAATCAGAAGTTAGCATTTCAGCATTTCTCTAACTAAGGATCCTCAGTGGAGGAACCTTAGTTAGAGAAATGCTGATGAATGTCTTGCTCGAGCTGTGTATGCAACTGGTTCACCTCTGATGCTCACAGGCAATGTGTATTGGAGGAGATTTCTGAATGTTCTTCGCCCAGCATACACCCCTCCAACCAGACATGCTTTATCGGCTCATTTGCTGCATGCAGAGTTCAAGTGAAGGTCAAGCAAATCATAGAGAAAGCGGACTGTATTGCAATCATCTCTGATGGGTGGTCGAATGATTGTGGGCAAGGAATAATTAACTACATCATCTCCACCCCTCAACCAGTATTCTACAAGAGCACAGAGCTCTGTGCTGCTCATGCATTGAATCTGCTCCTCAAGGACATCATGGCACTGAAAACAATGGATATACTCTACAAGAGAGCCAAGGAAATGGTTAGGTATGTGAAGGGTCATCAAGTTATAGCAACAATCTACCTCACCAAGCAAGTGAGAAGAATAAGAGCACCACGTTGAAGCTGCCCAGCAACAGCTGTTGGGGTGGTGTTGTCATCCTGTTTGACAGTCTCCTGGAGGGGAAGGAGTCTCTCCAGGAAATGACCATATCACAGTCTGCTGATATGGACAGCCCCATCAAGAGGATCCTCCTGGATGATGTATTTTGGGAGAGAGTGATAAGCAGCCTGAAACTCCTGAAATCTATAGCAGTAGCCATTGCACGGATTGAGGGAGACAATGTCATTCTGTCTGATGTTCAGACTCTGCTTCAGATGTAAGAGAAGAAATCCGTACTGCCCTGCCCACTTCACTGTTGCTCCAAGCAGAGGAAACTGCAGTTCTGAAATACATCAAAGCATGAAGACTTCTGCCTGAAGCCCATACACACCGCAGTGTACATGTTGGATCCCAAGTATGCTGGCAAGAGCACCCTGTCTGGTGCAGAGATCAACAAGGCCTATGGTGTCATCACTACCGTGTCTCGCCACCTTTGCCTGGATGAGGGCAAGGTTCTTGGCAGTCTGGCGAAGTACACCTCCAAGCAAGGGATTTGGGATGGAGATGCAATATGGCAGTCGTGCCAACATAGCTCATGAGCCACCTGGTGGAAGGGACTTTGTGGATCTGAGGCTCTTTCCCTTGCTGCCTCTATCATCCTCCAAATCCCACCAACATCAGCTGCCTCAGAGCGCAACTGGTCCTTGTTTGGGAACACACACACCAAAGCACGCAACAGGCTGACCAATACAAAGGTTGAAGAATTTGTGGCCATCTGGGCAAATTTGAGGCTTTTTGAGCCTGACAACGAGCCATCCTCAACAAGGTTGGAAAGTGACAGTGAAGATGAGGCCTCAGAGTCTGATGTTCAAGAGGTGGACATTGAGGAGGTCCAGGGAGAAGATATGGAAGCCTGAGAGGAAGACAACCAAAGCTTTAGTGTCTAGACTTTTTACAGATAGATAGATACTTTATTGATCCCAGAGGGAACATTTATTTGTCAAGCAGCTACGAAAAAAACACAAGGCAGGTGCAAAATAACGAAAATACACAAAAGACAGATACACGATACATGATACATAGAGCGGCAGTATGAAAAATTATAAAGTGCTGTCTGGAGTGCAAAAAAGCTATGAAAAGACATTGCATAGTATGGGTGGATGGCTGAATATGTACACTATACATTGTTAGTGTTAGGTGAAGAAAAAAAAAATGGATACAAATATTGCAAGTTGATATAGATAAATAAGGAGTATATGCATGGTTAACTATACTATACAGGTCGATGGCAGAGAAATACTTAAATAGCTAAAAGTGCGTATGATATAAGTGTGGGTAATTATAGTTTACTTAATATACAGACTGGTTAAATGAACCGGTAAGTGAATATTTTGCATGGTTACATTAACTGTACAGGTAAATGACCGGAAGAAATACTTAAATAGCTAAATGTGTGTATGATATATTTTGGGGTAATAATAGTAATTCCCTTACAGTCCTTAGTGCGCAGGGTTTAATTACAGATAAATGCACATATTGCACATTCGATATACTAAAAGCAATGAAAAAAGATACAACTGACAGGATACTGATATGCATTCCTGAGTGAATGACTATGTAAGTTCAGTCCAAGAATGACTTACAATATTGCACGTGATATGATATAACAACTGTACATGAATATGTATATACAGACCTGAATTAATAAATAAGTCCCGAGTGAATGAGTGATTACAGACCAGAGTTACTCACGGATGGATGCATAATTGTTAAACTAGGTCCTAACACCCCAACAGTTCCAGGTCTATGTTGCCGACGGCATTGCACCCCGGTGATTACGGCCAGAGCCCCAGTGTTGCCAGCCCATTCCAGCCTGTTGTCCATATGGACTCCCAGGAACTTGTTTGACCCAACCATTTCCACATCCATCCCCTGTATAGGGACTGCAGTCAGTTGGGCCTTGGTTCTCCTGAAGTCCATCGCCTTTGTTTTGCTGATGTTGAGCTGAAGGTGGTTCTGCTCACACCACAACACAAAGTCATTGATTGCGCTCCTGTTCTCCTCCTGCCCAACCCTGATGTACCCTACAATTGCAGAGTCATCCGAGAACTTCTGTAGGTGGCATGTTTCAGAGTTACATTTGAAGTCTGAGGTGTAGAGGGTGAACAGGAAGGGGGACAGGACCATTCCCTGGGGGGCCCCTGTGTTGCTCACTGCCCATTCTGACACACAGCTCTGTAGTCGCACAAATTGTGGCCTACCGGTCAGTTAGTCCGTGACCCAGGAGACTAAGGGTGCTTCCACTTACATCCTCTTCATCTTCTCACCCAGTAGCAGGGGCCGAATGGTGTTGAAGGCACTGGAGAAGTAAAAAAACATAACCCTCACAGTGCAACCTGCGTTGTCCAGGTGAGAGTAGGCCCTCTGCAGAAGGTAGATGTTGCACTAATATGCGAACTGCAGGGGGTCCAGTGATGTACACACCAGGGGTCTGAGGTGAGCGAGGACTAACCTTTCCAGGGTCTTCATAATGTGAGATCTTAGCGCTACAGGTCTGAAGTCATTCAGGACAGTGGGGTGCGTCTTCTTGGGCACTGGGTCGAGGCAGGATGTTTTCCACAGCACAGGGACCCTTTCCAGGCTCAGGCTAAGGTTGAAGCGTCACTGGAATATTCCACACAGTTGGTCAGCACAGACCCTAAGCACCCTTGGGCTGATGCCATCAGGGTCCGCTGCTTGAAAATGTTTTTCGGAGATGCGATGGATCATTGGGGATCATTCAATATTCCCTTTCTTTTGTTGTGTAGTGAAGTCATTCCATGTGAAGAGTCAACTCATTTAATTAAAGTTCAATTCGTAACTAAATAGTTTTTTAAATTATTTCTATTGGAAGGATTTAATCATTTGCAATTATTTCAACTTATGATAAGGTAAAAGGTTTATGTTTCTGTCTCCTTATGATATGGTAAATATATCCAATTCAAAAAAACATTTACATTTAAATGGTATTAATATGAATTTGCATATTCATGTCAATTGTTTTAAGGATTTTTTTTTTATTTAAGGGCAGGATCCTAATGTCCAGAGCTTTTTGCTGCTGACTTGTTCTTAAAGGCCCAGTCCAGTCAAAAACTTGATTTTGTGTTTTATATATATTTCCACACTGAGGTTGGAATAATACTGTGAAATCGTGAAAATTATAACGCCCTTTAAGTGTAGAGTTGTTTTGAAAATACCACCTGAAAGCAGGCGTTAAGTTAGTTGATAGACCAATAAGAGATAACATCTCTGCCAATAACATCTAGTTTTCAGTTGTCCCCCTCCCCACTCAGACCACTCCCAGACAGTTCTAGAAAAATGTAATTATTGCTTGAGAAATTGCTCTTTGCTAAGAAGCATTTTTTGGAAGGACTGTGATTGAAATCAGTAAGGTACTTAATTGATAACTATAATTATTTGATATTGAGATAAAAACGTCTGCATTGTTTCCTTCTCTGTCTTCACAGGCCAAGATATGAGTTTCACCCAATGTAGTTACTTCATGCTGAACTGGTAAGTTGGAGAGTTATATTAGACCTAATACCTGTTAACAGTGAAACCGATGGTTGTTTGTACTCATAGTCATTGCGGTTGTCTTTCTAGAACTCCCTCGGCTGTTGCATATGAAACACACATCATGTTAGTTGACGTTTCTCTGTGCAATGGAAATCTATTTTTTTGGTTGATAAACGAACTACAGCCTGCCCTTAATGACAGAGATCCAAGTCCTGTGCAATCTGTACATGTAGGAGCAGGTGATCTTCTCTGTACTGTTGAATGTGGGAGGAGTGGAAACAGAGTATCGGTAAACAACATTATACAGTAGCTGTTGTGTGTAAATATCATCTCCAGCTTCCCACTTTTTAAAAGGGAAATGTACAAAAATAATATTTATAGGAAATTGATATCAGGTTGTCCCTATTTTAAACTGTGAGTTGACTATCTAAGCTCAGTGCCGTGTTCTCAAATCAAATCGAAATCAAAATGTTTTCGTCACATGCTTTGTAAACAACAGGTGAATTGTATATTTACTGGCCCTTCCCAACAATGCAGAGTGAAAGAAAATGGAGAAATAATAAAATAAATCATGTACTAATAAATACACAATGAGTAACGATAACTTGGCTTGTGCAGGGGTACAAGGTTATTGGGGTAGATATGTACTCACATTATATATACAAAAGTATATGGACACCCCTTTATATTAGTGTATTCGGCTATTTCAGCCACACCCTTTGCCGACAGGTGTATAAAATCGAGCTCACAGCCACGCAATCTCCATAGACAAACATTGGCAGTAGAATGGCCTTACTGAAGAGCTCTGACTTTCAACGTGGCACCGTCATAAGATGCCACCTTTCCAACAAGTCAGTTCATCAAATAGAGCTGCCCCGTCAACTGTAAGTGCTGTTGTGAAGTGGAAATGTCTAGGAGAAACAACGGCTTAGCCGCGAAGTGATAGGCCTCACAAGCTTACAGAACGGGACCGCTGAAGTGCATAGCACGTAAAAATCATCTGTCCTCGATTGCAACACTCACCACTGAGTTCCAAACTGCCTCTGGAAGCAGCTTCAGCACAAGAACTGTTCGTCGGGAGCTTCTTGAAATGGGTTTACATGGCCGAGCAGCTGCACACAAGCCTAAGATCACCATGTGCAATGCCAAGTGTCAGCTGGATGTGGTGTAAAGCTTGCAGCCATTGGACTCTGGAACAGTGGAAACGCGTTCTCTGGAGTGAAGAATCACACTTTACAATTTTTTTTTTTTTTTTAACCTTTATTTAACTAGGCAAGTCTGTAAATAAGAATTAGTTCTTAACTGTGACGGCTTACCCCGGCCTAACCTGGACGACGCTGGGCCAATTGTGTGCTGCCCTATGGGACTCCCAATCACAGCCGGATGTGATACAGCCTGGACTCGAACCAGGGACTGTAGTGACGCCTCTTGAATTGAAATGCATTGCCTTAGACCGCTGTGCCACTCGGGAGCAGCTGTCAGTCCTATGGACGAATCTGGGTTTGGCGGATGCCAGGAGAACGCTAACTTCCTGAATGCATAGTGCCATCTGTAAAGTTTGGTGGAGGAGGAATAATGGTCTGGGGCTGTTTTTCATGGTCCGGGCTAGGCCCCTTAGTTCCAGTGAAGGGAAATCTTAACGCTACAGCATACAATTACATTCTAGACGATTCTGTGCTTTAGACTGTGGCAACAGTTTGGGGAAGGGGCTTTCCTGTTTCAGCATGACAATGCCCCTGTGCACAAAGCGAGGTCCATACAGAAATGGTTTGTAGAGTTTGGTGTGGAAGAACTTGACTGGCCTGCACAGAGCCCTGACCTCAACCCTATCGAACACCTTTGGGATGAATTGGAACTCCGACTGCGAGCCAGTCCTAATCGCCCAACATCAGTTCCGACCTCACTAATGCTTGTGGCTGAATGGATACAAGTTCCAGCAGCAATGTTCCAACATCTAGTGGAAAGCCTTCCCAGAAGAGCGGAGGCTGTTATAGCAGCAAAGGGTGGACCAACTCCATATTAATGCCCATGATTTTGGAATGAGATGTTTGACGAGCAGATGCCCACATACTTTTGGTCATGTAGTGTATAACTAGGAATAAAGTGACCGATAATAAACAGTAGCAGCAGCGTGATGATGAGTCAAAGTTAGTGCAAAAAAGGTCAATGCAGATAGTCTTGGTAGGTTGCCTATTTAACGAACTATTTAGCAGTCTAATGGCTGGGGGTAGAAGCTGTTCAGAGTCCTGTTGGTTCCAGACCTGGTGCATCGGTACTGTTTGCTGTGCGGTCTTGGGTGGCTGGAGCCTTTGACAATCTATAGGGCCTTCCTCTGACACTGCCTGGTATAGAGGTACCTACCCTCCGTAGCGCCTTGCCAAGCCGTTGCCATACCAACCAGTGATACAGCCAGTCAAGATGCTCTCACTTGTGCAGCTGTAGAACCTTTTGAGGATTTGAGTGCCCATGCCTTTTCAGCCTCCTAATGAGGAAAAGGAGTTGCCATGCCCTCTTCACGAATGTGTTGGTGTGTGTGTGGACCATGATCGATGCTTAGTGATGTGGACTTGAAGCTCTAGACCCACTCCACTACAGCCCTGTTGATAAGAATGGGGGCGTGCTCGGCCCTCCGTTTCCTGTACTCTGAAGTTGAGGGAGAGGTTGTTGTCCTGGCACCACACTGCCAGTCGTCGGACCTCCTCCCTATAGTCTGTCTTATCGTGGTTGGTGATCATGCCTGTTGTCGGCAAACTTAATGATGGAGTTGGAGTCGTAAGTGGCCATGCAGTCGTGGGTGCACAGAGAGTACAGGAGGGAACTAAGCACGCACCCCTGAGGGGCCTCTGTGTTGAGGGTCAGCGTGGTGGATGTGTTGTTGCCTACCCTCAACACCTCACTCTGCAACTAGATCCTGCACCTACTGATGGGCCGCACCCAGGTGGTGAGGGTATGTAACAACATATCCGCCATGCTGTCCCTCACCACCTGGGGGCGGCCCGTCAGGAAGTTCAGGATCCAGTTGTGATGAGCTTGGAGGGCACTATGGTGTTGAATGCAGAGCTGTAGTCAATGAACAGCGTTTTCACATGGGTGTTCCTCTTGTGGTCGATGCACTTATTAATGAAGCCTGACCACTTCCGTATTGATCGTGTCACTGGTACTTCCTGTTTGAGTTTTTTCTTGTAAGCAGGAATCCGGAGGATAGAGTAATGGTCAGATTTGCCAAATGGAGGCGCTGGTAGTGCTTTGTTTCTGTGTGTGGAATAAAGGTGATCTACAGTTTTTCTTTTGCCTCTAGTTGCACAGGTGACATGCTGGTAGAAATTAGGCAAAACGGATTTTGGTTTCCCTGTATTAAAATAACCGGCCTCTAGGAGCGCCTCCTCTGGTTGAGCATTTTCTTGTTTTCTTATGGCCCTATACAGCTCGTTGAGTGCGGTCTTAGTTCCATCATTGGTTTGTGGTGGTAAATAGACATAAAAATATAGATAACTCTTTTTGGTCTACAGCTTATAATGAGGTATTCTAACTCCGGTGAGCTGAACCTCGAGACTTCCTTAATACAAACCACCCCCCCTTGAGCTTTCCCGACGCTGCCGTTTTGTCCTGCTGATGCATAGAAAAAAACAGCTAGATGTACACTACCGTTCAAAAGTTTGGGGTCACTTAGAAATGTCCTTGTTTTTGAAAGAAAAGCAACATTTTTGTCCATTAAAAGAACATCAAATTGGTCAGAAATATAGTGTAGACATTGTTAATGTTGTAAATGACTATTGTAGCTGGAAACATTTTTTTGATTTTCTTTATGGAATATCTACATAGGCGTACAGAGGCCCATTATCAGCAACCGTCACTCCTGTGTTCCAATGGCATGTTGTGCTAATCCAAGGCTAATTGATCATTAGAAAACCCTTTTGCAATTATGTTAGCACAGCTGAAAACTGTTGTGCTGATTTAAAGAAGCAATACAACTGGCCTTCTTTAGACTAGTTGAATATCTGGAACATCAGCATTTGTGGGTTCGATTACAGGCTCAAAATGTCCAGAAACAAAGAACTTTCTTCTGAAACTCGTCAGTCTATTCTTGTTCAGAGAACTGAAGGCTATTCCATGCGAGAAATTGCCAAGAAACTGAAGATCTCGTACAACGCTGTGTACTACTCCCTTCACAGAACAGCGCAAACTGGCTCTAACCAGAATAGAAAGAGGAGTGGGAGGCCCCGGTGCACAACTGAGCAAGAGGACAAGTACATTAGTGTCTAGTTTGAGAAACAGACGCCTCACAAGTCCTCAACTGGCAACTTCATTAAATAGTACCCGCAAAACACCAGTCTCAACGTCAAAAGTGAAGAGGCAACACCGGGAGGAGCTGCAAAGAAAAAGCCATTTATCAGACTGGCCAATAAAAATAAAAGATTAAGATGGGCAAAAGAACAGACACTGGACAGAGAAAGATTTGAAAAGTGTTATGGACAGACAAATTTAAGTTTGAGGTGTTCGTATCACAAAGAAGAACATTCTTGAGACTCAGACCAAACAAAAAGATGCTGGAGGAGTGCTTGACGCCATCTGTCAAGCATGGGGTCTTGAAGAAGGGATCTTGAAGAAGGAAGGCTATCACTCCATTTTGCAACGCCATGCCATACCCTGTGGACAGCGCTTAATTGGAGCCAATTTTCTCCTACAACAGGACAATGACCCAAAGCACAGCTCCAAACTATGCAAGAACTATTTAGGAAAGAAGCAGTCCGCTGGTATTCTGTCTACAGTCGTGGCCAAAAGTTTTGAGAATGACAAGTATTGGTCTCTGCAAAGTTTGCTGCGTCAGTGTTGATGATGGCAATTTGCATATACTCCAGAATGTCATGAAGAGTGATCAGGTGAATTGCAATTAATTGCAAAGTCCCTCTTTGCCATGAAAATTAACTTAATCCCCCCAAAACATTTCCACTGCATTTCAGCCCTGCCACAAAAGGACCAGCTGCCATCATGTCAGTGATTGTCTCGTTAACACAGGTGAGAGTGTTGACGAGGACAAGGCTGGAGATCACTCTGTCATGCTGAGTCAGAATAACAGACTGGAAGCTTTAAAAGGAGGGTGGTGCTTGAAATCATTGTTCTTCCTCTGTCAACCATGGTTACCTGCAAGGAAACACGTGCCGTCATCATTGCTTTGCACAAAAAGGGCTTCACAGGCAAGGATATTGCTGCTGGTAAGATTGCACCTAAATCAACCATTTATCGGATCATCAAGAACTTCAAGATAGATAGATAGATAGATAGATAGATAGATGGATAGATAGATGGATAGATAGATAGATAGATAGATAGATAGATAGATAGATAGATAGGTACTTTATTGATCCCCCGGGGGGAAAATTTCACAAGGAGAGCGGTTCAATTGTTGTGAAGAAGGTGTCAGGGCGCCCAAGAAAGTCCAGCAAGCGCCAGGACCGTCTCATAAAGTTGATTCAGCTACGGGATCGGGCCACCACCAGTGCAGAGCTTGCTCAGGAATGGCAGCAGGCAGGTGTGAGTGCAGCAAAGAAGCCACTTCTCTCCAGGAAAAACATCAGGGACAGACTGATATTCTGCAAAAGGTACAGGGATTGGACTGCCGAGGACTGGGGTAGAGTCATTTTCTCTGATGAATCCCTTTTCCGATTGTTTGGATCATCCGGAAAACACCTTGTCCAGAGAAGACAAGGTGAGCGCTACCATCAGTCCTGTGTCATGCCAACAGTAAAGCATCCTTCACAGCCATGAATAAAGAATGGTACCAACACATCCTCGGAGAGCAAATTCTCCCAACCATCCAAGAACAGTTTGGTGACGACCAATGCCTTTTCCAGCATGATGGAGCACCTTGCCATAAGGCAAAAGTGATAACTAAGTGGCTCGGGGAACAAAACATCGACATTTTGGGTCCATGGCCAGGAAACTCCCCAGACCTCAATCCCATTGAGAACTTGTGGTCGATCCTCAAGAGGCGGGTGGACAAACAAAAACCCACAACTTCTGACAAACTCCAAGCATTGATTATGCAAGAATGGCCTGCCATCAGTCAGGATGTGGTCCAGAAGTTAATTGACAGCATGCCAGGTCGGATTGCAGAGGTCTTGAAAAAGAAGGGTCAACACTGCAAATATTGACTCTTTGCATAAACTCAATGTCATTGTCAATGAAAGCCTTTGACACTTATGGAATACTTGTAATTATACTTCAGTGTACCATAGTAACTATTGACATAAAGATCTAAGAACACTGAAGCAGCAAACTTTGTGGAGACCAATACTTCACTCTCAAAACTTTTGGCCACGACTGTATAATGGAGTGGCCAGAACAGTCACCGGATCTCAACCCTATTGAGCTGTTGTGGGAGCAGCTTGACTGTATGGTATGTAAGAAGTGCCCATCAAGCCAATCCAACTTGTGGGAGGTGCTTCAGGAAGCATGGGGTGAAATCTCTTCAGCTTACCTCAACAAATTGACAACTAGAATACGAAAGGTCTGCAAGGCTGTAATTGCTGCAAATGGAGGACTCTGATGAAAGCAAAGTTTGAAGGACACAATTATTATTTCAATTAAAAGCTATTATTTATAACCTTGTCAACGTCTTAACTATATTTCCTATTGCAACTCATTTCATGTATGTTTTCATGGAAAACAAGTACATTTCTAAGTGACCCAAATCTTTTGAACGGTAGTGTATATTAACCATGTCCTTTTTCAGCCACGACTCTGAGAAACATAGGATATTGCAGTTCTTCAGGTCCCTTTGATAGGATAGTCTTGAATGGAGCCCGTCTAGTTTGTTTTCCAGTGATTGTATGCTCACCAAAATAACGGAGGATGGAGGAGGTTTATGTACTCGCCGATGTAGTTTTGTCAGAATGCCTTACTATGAGGAAATGGCCTCTATAACAGCATTTTCGGCATGTAAATGCAACGACAAAACATTTATAAAAAGCAGTCTGTGGCTTTTGAACTCTAGAATTTGTTTACAAGCTTAATAGCTGTACTTTTTTTTGTTTATGGTTGATACAGCTTGTTGGTATAGAACAAGAAGGCCTGCACGCTTTATTTATTGACAGGACAAAGATCTGATCGAAACGTTGTCAATAAAGCTGTGAATTGAGAGCTTTAACAGTGTGCAGGCCTTCTTGTTCTCTACTACTATTCTTAATTAGCCCAGCACCTATGTTTTTAAGGATGTGCGTATGACCACAAACTTTTCTTGACACAGCTTGTTGGCCATTAGCCAATCAGCATTTCTCAACGATTTCAAATCACATGAATGCATCCAACTGGTATTTACGACTTCACAACGGGTAACTCCCCACCTCCCACATGGTTACAAACGCAGCATTAAGAGAGGAAACCTGAGAGGCCCAACATAACAATCCTGTCACAACACACAATGCCAGAAATGTTGTGAATGGCTTTTAATTTTCCCGCTGTACCGAAACTGTGGGTTTGGTGAACCATTACACCCCTAACGTGTAGGTCTAATTTTATTTTGAGTTTCCCATGTATGAATGACGTGTAATGCTCTCTGAACATTCTCCCACATCACTCATTGATAAGCAGCATGAGTGACTGCCGGAGTTGTTGCCTCTGTGTGTTTCTTCCATGCAGTCGTAAACTTTAATGATCCTGAAAGGCTGTGTGTGACATAATTATGTAGTGTGTGTGTCTACCATGCCAGTGTGTGTGTGTGTGTGTGTGTGTGTGTGTGTGAGAGGTTTTACGAGCAGTAGATTTACTTCCAGAGCCCTATTCATTCTTGGTCCAGTCCAGTTGGGGTGGGTGTGGGTGTGTGGGTGTGTGTGTCCGTCCGTCCGTCCAGAGGTAGGATGAAAAGACAGAGAATAAAGAAGACTGGATCCTCCACCTGCAAAAGAAGAGGGGGAGAGGAAGGATGGGGATGTCCCTCCAACAGATGTCTGGTGTTAACTCATATCAATATTGCTCCTTTTAACCAAATGATCTAGTCGCCTCCGCATCAGGTGACATTACCTCAGCATCAGGTGACGTTACCTCAGGATGGAGGACACACACACGTACACACACACGTTCGTTTTACTATACTTGTGGGGACCAAACCCTAACCCATTCAAAATCCTATTTTCCCTAACCTTAACACCTAACCCTAACTTGTAACCCTAAACCTATTCCTAAAATAGCCTTTATCCTTGTGGGGACCGGCAAAATGTCCCCATTTGTGCGAATTTTCCTTGTTTTACTGTCCTTATGAGGACTCCCCACAAGGATAGTAAAACCAAACACACACACACACCTCTCCACTCACATTAGCTCTCCTCCGGTACCTTAATCCACTGTGGGAATCTGTACATGTGAACGCAATTTGCATTTCCAATTACTCTGGCGACCTTCGCTCCAGAACACAGAACGTGTCCTTCTCTCGTCTCTGTCCTCTCCAGGATAACTATTATTACACTCAATGTAATGACACTAAGAATAATGTTACACACGCACACGCACGCACACACACACACACACACAGTTTACTGTTACATACAGTCGTATGAAAAAGTTTGGGCACCCCCCTGAGGCTGCATAATAATTTACTCTGTCGTCACAGAAAATGATCAGTGGCATGCCATTCATTTTCTAATAAAAGCTGAGTACTGGGGTATTGTCCAAACAAAGATTTTTAGTGTAGCAATATTAAGTTGTATGAAATTAAATCAGATGTGAAAAATAGGCTATGCAAAAAGTTGGGCACCCTTGTCATTCTGTTGATTTGAATACCTGTAACTACTTAGCACTGATTAATTGGAACACACAATTGGTTTGGTGAGCTCATTAAGCCTTAAGTGCATCCAATCATGAGAAAAGGTATTTAAGGTGGCCAATTGCAAGTTGTTGTTCTCTTTGACTCTCTTCTGAAGAGTGGCAACATGGGGGCCTCAAAACAACTCTCAAATTACCTGAAAACAAAGATTGTTCAACATTATGGTTTAGAGGAAGGCTACAAAAAGCTATCGCAGAGATGTAAGCTGTCAGTGTCCACTGTGAGGAACATAGTGAGGAAATGGAAGACCACAGGCACAGTTCTTGTTAAGGCCAGAAGTGGCAGGCCAAGTAAAATATTGGAGAGGCAAAGGCGAAGGATGGTGAGAACGGTCAAAAACAGCCCACAGACCACCTCCAAAGACCTACAACATCATCTTGCTGCAGATGGTGTCACTGTGCATCGTTCAACAATTCAGCGCACTTTGCACAAGGGGAAGCTGTACGGGAGAGTGATGCGGAAGAAGCCTTTTCTGCACACACGCCACAAACAGAGTCGCTTGAGGTATGCAAACGCACATTTTAGACAAGCCAGCTTCAGTCCAGGTGCTGTGGACTGATGAAACAAAGATTGAGTTATTTAGTCATCACAAGGGGCGTTATGCATGGCGGCAAAAGAACACAGTGTTCCAAGAAAAACATTTGCTACCCATAGTAAAATTTGGTGGGGGTTCCATCATGCTGTGGGGCTGTGTGGCCAGTGCCGGTACTGGGAATCTTGTTAAAGTTGAGGGTCGCATGGATTCTACTCAATATCAGCAGATTCTTGGGAATAATGTTGACAAAGTTGAAGTTATGCCGGGGCTGGATATTTCAACAAGACAACGACCCAAAACACTGCTCAAAATCTACCCGGGCATTTATGCAGAGGAACAAGTGCAATGTTCTGGAATGGCCATCCCAGTCCCCAGACCTGAATATCATTGAGAATCTGTGGGATGATTTGAAGCGGGCTGTCCATGCTCGGCAACCATCAAACCTAACTGAACTGGAGATGTTTTGTAAGGAGGAATGGTCCAAAATACCTTCATCCAGAATCCAGACACTCATTAGAGGCTATAGGAAGCGTCTAGAGGCTGTTATTTTAGCAAAAGGAGGCTCTACTAAATATTGATGTCATTTTTCTGTTGGGGTGCCCAAATTTATGTTTGTTCTAATTTCGTTTTGATGCATATTGCACATTTTCTGTTAATCCAATAAACCTCATTTCACTACTGAAATATTACTGTGTCCATCAGTTATTTGATAGATCAAAATGAAATTGCTGATCCAAACACCCAATTTATTTATAAATGGAAATCATGGAAATGGTCAGGGGTGCCCAAACTTTTTCATACGACTAACAAAACATAAGAAACACACACACACACACACACACCTCCAGGATTTTGTCCCATTCGTAATAGGCCTAAACACCCCGTGACTGCTGCTAATATATAGAGATGGAGGAAGAAAGAATGAACGAGGGAGAGTGAGGTACACGTCTGTTAAAGAAAATACGCTTTGTGGAAGTGGGAAGTCCGGTGTGAAGATAGAAGTGAAGAGAGGAAGGAAAATCGAGGATAGGAGAGCAGGGTTAAAACAACATTTCCCTCTTAGTCTAAATGCTGCTCCAACACATGACTGGCTGATCAAATGACTAGATAAACTAGAGGAATGTAGCCTCTCATCAGGGCTTCTATCAGTCAGAGGGAGAGGGAGAGGGAGAAGACACATGAACACTTGAAGCCGCTGGGATTGGGCCTAAGAACAGACCAGACAGACACAGACAGACTATTTATATACAATGTAAATGTTCTATTAGCCTTTTGATGCAGAAACAAACAAACAAACAAACAGAACATGTAAACATACAAAAGCTCAATTGCTCGTTGTGACCCTGAGTCTAGTGAGTTAGTATATTGGTGGAACTGAACCAAAGCCAGGCATATGTCAAAGGCTTCCTGTGCTTAGTTACGTGCTACTACTTCATTTAGGCCTACTTTTAACATGACAATATCATAACAAATTATAACATTAATATGCAAAGTTTACAAACATGCCACAAATTTTATTGACACATTCACTATACAGTCATGTGAAAAAGAAAGTACACCCCCTGGAAAGTTCTCTCTTTTTCTTTTGTTTTGACATATTTGGACAGATGGATATGCAATCCTAACTTCAACACTACTGACAGATAAAGGTTACCCAATTTAACAAATCACACACAAAAAAAAAACTTTGAAAATGTTATGCAATTAAAATAAACAAAAATGCATTTTCCTTATGGGGAAAAAGTTAGTACACCCCTACCTTTACCATCACATAAAATGGCTAAAATTAGTTGTACCAAAACAAGTGCAAGTGATTAGAAAACAAACGTAGGAGGTCCTCTTTCGGTCAGCTCTTGGGCTGACTTTGGTGGGACGACCTGTCCTAGGTAGTTTGCCAGTGGTCTGGAATATTCGTCGGACAGTGGAATGATGTACTTCGACTTGCTTGGAAATTGAATAATGTACTTCGACTTGCTTGGAAATTGAATGATGTACTTCGAATTGCTTGGAAATGGATTTGTAATCCCTCCCAGACTCATGGGGATCAATAATCTTTCTTCTGAGGGCCTCGGGTAGGTCTTTTGATCTTTGAATGATGTTACCACACACATGGTTAAGACCAAACCAGACCAATTTTCTTATCTTTATGGAAGATGTTTTCTAATAATTTGCACTTGTTTTGGTACACCTAATTCTAATTTTAGCCATTTTATGTGATGGTAAAGGTAGGGGTGTACTAACTTTTTCCCATAAGGAAAAGCCTTTTTTTTTGTTTTTGTTAAATTGGGTAACCTTTCTATCAATAGTGTTGAAGTGAAGATTACATATCCATCTGGTCAAATATGTAAAAATAAAAGTGAACTTTCCAGGGGTTGTACTTACTTTTTCACATGACTGTATATACAAATCTATGTGAAAACCCCTTCAAATTAGTGGATTTGGCCATTTCAGCCACACCTGTCGCCCCACACAAGCCTAAGATCACCATGCGCAATGCCAAGCGTCGGCTGGAGTAGTGTAAAGCTCGCGCTATTGGACTCTGGAGCAGTGGAAAGACATTCACTGGAGTGACGAATCACGCTTCACCATCTGGCAGTCCAACGGACAAATCTGGGTTTGGCAGATTCCAGGAGAACACTACCTGCCCGAATGCATAGTGACAACTGTGAAGTTTGGTGGAGTAGGAATAATGGTCTGGGGCAGTTTTTCATTGTTTGGGCCCCTTAGTTCCACTGAATGGAAACCTTAACGCTACAGCATACATTGACATTCTAGACGAATCTGTGCTTCCAGGCTTAATCGCCCAACATCAGTGCCCGACCTCACTAATGCTCTTGTGTCTGAATGGTCCACATACTTTTTGCAATAGTGTATTTGACAAGGATAATAGTGTATTTTTTTTCTGACTAGCAGAATAATGAGGCTGAGGAATAACAAGCCCAGTTATCAGAATAACGATGCTGAGGAATAACAAGCCCAGTTAGCAGAATAACGAGGCTGAGGAATAACAAGCCCAGTTATCAGAATAACGATGCTGAGGAATAACAAGCCCAGTTAGCAGAATAACGAGGCTGAGGAATAACAAGCCCAGTTAGCAGAATAACGAGGCTGAGGAATAACAAGCCCAGTTAGCAGAATAACGAGGCTGAGGAATAACAAGCCCAGTTAGCACAATAACGAGGCTGAGGAATAACAAGCCCAGTTAGCACAATAACGAGGCTGAGGAATAACAAGCCCAGTTAGCACAATAACGAGGCTGAGGAATAACAAGCCCAGTTAGCACAATAACGAGGCTGAGGAATAACAAGCCCAGCGCTAGCTACAGCATGGCCTGCTGCTGCCTTATTAGACTCCCTCAGGAGCCCACCTAATGGAGGGGATGGTACACATACACCCATACAGACACCACACACACAGCAGTGTTTTTACACAGGGAGGGACACACACATATACTGTATGCTGAGTGACACACTGGCAGCAGTGCAGTGCAATTACAGAGGAAGAGGAGGATGTTTACTAAAGCAGAGGTTACCATGGACCCCTTATTCCTTCCTACAACACACACACATTGTGTGTGTGTGTGTGTGTGTGTGTTGTAGGAAGGACGCGTGTGTGTGTGTGCGCGTGACAGTTTGTTCTTTGTGGTGACAGGCAGAAACAAGGTGGGTTGAGATGACGGAAGGGGAGTTATGTAAACTCTGAGCAATCAACACTTATAGCGTACTCCTTACCAGTATTCTAATCACAAATTACAATGAAGACAATGCTGTGGACCAGTGTTGGATAAAGTGTTACAAAACAGGTCCTTATGACAGGAACCCCAGACCAGACCTGACTCCCTCTCTGCAAGCTAATGGTGCTAGTAATTAGACTGTAGAGGGTGTGTGTGTGTGTGTGTGTGTGTGTGTGTGTGTGTGTGTGAGATTAGACCGCGAGCCCCAGACCTCATTAAGAGGCAGCCTTCCTGCAGTCCTTCAGGGACAGGGAATCATCTGCTCTATTCCTTTCACACTGGAGAACATCTCTCTAACAATCTCTCTCTCTCTCTCTACCTGTCTCGCTCTCTCGCTCGCTACTCTCTCTCTCGCTCTGCTCTCTCTCTCTCTCTCTGCCTCTCTCTCTCTGCCTCTTACTCTCTCTCTTTCTCTCTCTCTCTCTACCGGTCTCCGTCTCTATTCTCTCTCTTCATCTGTATGACTTTGTTAAGCAGTCTATTGTAAATGTGTGTTGTGCGCTCTGCATAGGAAATGGTTAGTTTCATTATGAATAGAATGGAGCTGTCTGAGGAGTCTTAATGCACTCAGAGTAATGGACAGAACATTACTAAGAATGTAGGACGTACCACTACGTACTGTTCAGTTCAGACCCTAATGCAGACCCTGCAGACACCACACGCACATTACACAAACAAACACATACTCACACACACACACCCCTAAGCACCCCAGTATGTCTACATACTATGTATCTGTATAACATCTAGACTAGATAGTGTGTGTGTGTGTGCAAACAAAACATTTTAGCAGCCCCCATCGTGACAGAGAACAAATTAATGTTTTGAAAGTTCATTTGCTGCAATTCTACACATGTTGTAATGGGGTGGGCGATAGGGCTGTGCGATATAGGCAAAATGTTATATCACGGTATTAAAAAGAATTGGACGGTTTGACAGTATTTTATATTTTTGAATAATAAAAGTTCAAAATGTGCTTAATAAATAGTGCGTTACCCCAGGGTTGCAACACATACACTGATTTCAATGGGTCTTTCTCCATTCTGATTGTTTTTATACTGTTCAATTCAACTTCAACCAAAACAAGTTTCAGCACTTTTTTTTTTCTGCATTTCCTGCACTCAATTTAGTTAATTTCAAACAGTGTTGTTTGACGTGACAATGAATGAAAATGCCAGGGAGGAGTTATTGTGACAGGGTAGGAACCTAAGTGTTTCCTAGGGGACCCATTAATCTTTGGCTACATTTAATGTTTTCTCTTAGCTACTTCATGTAGCTAACATAACATATTCTTGCTTTGCGTATTCCTCTTTGATTTAGAAGATACTGTTGCATGCGGATTTAGGTCTACACCATCACTGGTATTATCAGGCTGTTTAGCTAAATATGTTTGCTCTTAGCTAGCTAGCTATGTACTAGCTATTAGAATTAACGGCTAACAATTAGCGTCTCACAATATTTATGCCCAACTTGCTAAGAAAATACAAACTAGCTGTTTGCAGATGTAAGAAACACAAACTAATAGTGTCATTATTGAACACCTAGTGGATTTATATTAAGAAGCAAAGTGAAAACCGCATTGTCATCAACCATGCAGACTGAACTCAAGTGTCTTGTGGTCGAGGAACAACAAATGCGCTCCTTGAGTGACAGGGGGCGTGGCTAGGTCTGTGTGGAAAGCGGCTTGGAAAGACAGAGCGGAGAGAGGTGACTCAAGTAGCGAAGGTTACAAAAAATTGACATTACACATGGCGTATCACAGTTAACACAACAAACATTCAAATACAAGTATAGAAGGTAAAGTAAAAACCGGTCCCTGCATCAATACCGGTATATCATAAAATACGGTATACCACCGAACCCTAGGCTGAGAGAAGATTTAGCAATTTTATAACTAATTTCATGCAATTCTCCTCATTTTGCCATGGGGAAGTTGGAACAATTTTTCAGTTTTGCAGCTAATTCGACCATGCTTACTACAAGTTTATATAGCTGGCCGCTGGACGAACTTATCAAAAGGGGACCATCGCACTCTCCCAGAAGCTTGGCTGGTGCGTAAAACCCGCAAAATCTGACAAATGTAATGGGGCCGCACTCAAAATTTGTTAGCATAAAGCTTACTTCATTCTTTTTATTTTACATTTTTTACACAGTAAGTTGAGACCCCGACTGAGTTCCGCAAGATGCATTCTGCCAGATGCCCATCCTTGATGTACACCATTGTACATGTATCAGAGTATGACATCATTACACCCATTATACTAGATTAGAACACTACACAGCCCCATTCACATGCTCCAAAGCCTAACCCCGAGCCTCTCACCATATACAGTAAGCGCGTGCTACACCATACAGTGCAATACATGTGTCTGAGTAGAAAGCATTGCTAATAGTAAGAGAGGCTGATGTCAGAGTATCAGCTCTCTCACGCCCTCTCTCGCTAGCTGCCTCTTTGGCTTAGTCTCAAAATCCTTACCTAACAGCTACTTTACCTTGAGTCCTCGCCTAGTTTCCTTTTCTCATCTGAGTCGTCTCCTCTCTGCTCCATGATCACTGACCTGATCTGGCAGTGGAACTAAATATGATGCTTGTATTTCTCCTGACCAGGAAAAACAAATGTCTCAGGTTAAACCTATAGGCTACAGACTTGTCCTGATCAGGTCATGTGACCAGGAAATACTCCTGACCCTAGTAATAGAGAAAGGATAGAAGGAAATGAAGGGATGAGAGATGGACTAACATCCTTATTACATCAGCTCTTACCCCATCACTCACTCCTCTCCTCACCCCATCACTCCTTCTCCACAGTCTATCTTTAGAAGAGCAATGTTAAATACGGTGGCCTACTGACCCCTCTGTGACCTTCTCAGAACCCCAGCTGTCCTATGGGAGGCAGCTGAAGGGTTACGGGCGGGGTGGGATTTTCTCAGAGCCATGCTCCAATAAGAACACAGCATTTGTATAAGGTCCCCTCAGAGCCGGCCTTACTGCGGGAGCATGGAAGGAGTTGAGAAAACGAGAGCAGCGAAAGTGTGTGTGTGTGAGTCCCTCTCTCTCCATCAGTGTTTGAGTAGGAACCAATACTCCCAGCAGGATGTTGTCAGGACACGTCCTAATGTGACACATTCTGAGATGGAGACAGAGTCATTATCTGGAGACATGGGCTACTTCTTGAGTTGTGCGTGTGTGTGTGTGTGTGTGAGAGAGATTTTCTTCTGTCAAGGCGGTAGTTTTAGATGGTAGTTTTATTGCTGTAACCCACAGCTCTAAATTTCACTCCTGAAGTCTGCAGGTATTTCATCCTCTGTGTGTCTGTCGATACGGCGTGTGTGAGAGAGAACAGGAGGACTGAAAGCAATAGCTTGTTTGAAGTGCGTGTGATCGACAATGTATGCGAGTGTACGTGCGTATTGAGCTCGCATGTGTTGTGCGTCCACGTGTCTGCCACTAGTCTCTTATTCCAGCCTACACTGGTTTCCCACGTAGATGTGTCAGTGGCTTTGATTGATTTTTAGAGCTGTGTCATGCCTGACTGATGATGTAAATCTCCCTCTAGCTACCAGTGTGTGTGTGTGTGTGTGTGTGTGTGTGTGTGTGTGTGTGTGTGTGTTAGTGTTCACTGGGAGGGAGATTACCAACCTCTTATCTGCTAGACTAATCAACAGGAATCTCTGCTGTCTGCCTGACCACCCCTCTGATGTTACCTGGAATAACACTGACTGGGCCTTAAAATAAATCCTGTCGAGAGGGAGGGATGTGAAATGAGAGAGGGAGAGAGTCTGGAAACATGGTACAAGACTAGATATAACACGCTTAAGTTGGTGACTTGGCTTAATCCATTTTGATCTACCAGTCTAAATGCTCGTCAGAGTTATGACAAAAACAGGGAGATGACTTTGAATGCCATATTTTCATGAAAATAAGAGTCTTCCCGTGTCTCTCTCTCTCTCTCTCTCTCTCGCTCTCTCTCTCTCTCTCTCACCACCCCCATGGCTTAGCACCATGTTCCCACCATAACACTCACTTTCTAATATAATTATCAGCCTATACATGACATGCCTAGATTGCCCACCTTTTTTGGTGCCTGGCGGCTCAACAAACTGCTCTCCAACTGGAGAGGCCTGTGAAAGCCACTCTACTGAGTGGACCTGCTTGACGTGTTTAACATTTATTTAAACCTAACGATAGCCACATGGAGTTGTTTTGACGGGCTGTGGAGGAGGCCTGGTGACAGGCCTGAGAGTGGCAGAGCGGAGAGATGGAGAGCAGAGGGGAAGAGAGGTGAAGTGAATTGCACAGTGTTAAGGTGGAGATGCCCATTGAACAGGAAACGATTAACTCTGGGATGCACTCTCTTCCTCTCTCTCTCTCACTCTCTCTACCCATCCATCTCTCTCTCTCTACCCCTGTCTCTCTCTCTACCCCTGTCTCTCTCTCTCTACCCCTGTCTCTCTCTCTCTACCCCTGTCTCTCTCTCTCTACCCCTGTCTCTCTCTCTCTACCCCTGTCTCTCTCTCTCTCTACCCCTATGTCTCTCTCTCTCTCTTATTTTCCAGCTCATTTCCAGCAGTCATTCCTGGTTAGGGAACATGTAATACCTTGCAGCTTGTTATTAAAAGTTTATTCTGCAGAAAGGCAGAGAGAGAGGTATGATTAAAATGTTCAAATGCAGCATCCCAAATGCATTGATGAGTGAACTTAATCTCACTTCAGTGTTTTTCCCCTGGAGGCATTAGAGCCATCCACAATAATGAGATGTGTTATTACTGTAACTACTAGCGGAGAGAAAATGTCCTCTCTCCGTCTCACTCTCTTTGTCTCTCTCTCCTGTCTGTCTGTCTGTCTGTCTGTCTGTCTGTCTCTCTGTCTGTCTCTCTGTCTGTCTGTCTCTCTGTCTGTCTGTCTCTCTGTCTGTCTGTCTCTCTGTCTGTCTGTCTCTCTGTCTGTCTCTCTGTCTGTCTCTCTGTCTCTCTGTCTCTCTGTCTCTCTGTCTCTGTGTGTGTACAGAACGTGGTCCAGTGCTGTCCTTAGCTCTCCAGTGTGCTGCCCACTTCCTCCCAGTTCAGAGCCCCTTCGTCTGTCTGGTAAGAACTATACTATTCTTTACTATACTGTACTCACTCAGAGCCTAAGATTTTCACTGTACCCTGCAATCACATCTGAAACCCCTGTACATGTGACTATTTAAATACTCTGAATCTTTGAATCTACTATTACTCGACAACTCAGTCACTACACTACTGCAACTATACCCACTTACTACTCCAACAGTAGTTGTATTTTGAGGTTGGAAATCAACAGGAGATGTTTCAAGCAAACTTCCATTGTGCTACCAAGAGTTGTTTCTGAACATCTTTAGAAATCCACAGAGGTCAAGTAAACACTCAGTATTTGGTGAAAGGCGAGAAAGTCATTGGGAATGGGTATTGAAGTTAGATATGGAAAAGGAAGAGCGATGTCATCTTCATATATCACTTGATTTATATTAGTCAAACGAGATAAAAAGGAACATTGATTTATTAAACATCCATTCCCTTTGCTCTTTTAATTAGGCCAATGAGATAGCAACATGAGAGAATATGGAACATACATGAGACAAGCACTATTAACTAGGCCAGCGTTTCCCAAACTTTTCAGTTTCGCTCTTGAGGACCACCATTTGTGGAGTCGCAGAATTCTTTTGATTAAACATAAAATATTTTGGCGGTCAAATTTAGTCTATTTTAGCAGTGAATGTATCAAATTAAAGGCCTTGTATTAATATTACAAACCATTTGCATTGTGAAAGGACTAGAGACGATAATCGGCCGAGCTGATATTGGCCTTTTCTAGTCTATCGACTAACTCTATAGTTCCTCTACATAGCAAAACTGCACAATGCAGAGGAATGTCTAGCTGGGAAAATCAATATCAGCAACAAGCTAGCTCAGGAAGGTGCAGTATAGAGAAACTTATGAATTGACTCAGTGATAAAAAAATCTAACTCCTGTTGCAAATATTCCTTTAGTTTCATTCACTAATAAGGCTTGTGTCGACGTTCCCGGACATGCATGCAGTAAGATAGCTAGCTAGCTCATACCTAACAATGCTGTAATGTTAGTAAGAGCAGATAAGTTAAATGAGAAGGTGGTGAAATGCAAACTTTATAAGATGGAATTGACCTACAGTGGCAATGTCACATTATGTGCCAGGCATTTTTTTTATTTAACCTTTATTTAACTAGGTCCAGTCAGTTAAGAACAAATTCGTATTTACAATAACCCAGATGACGCTGGGCCAATTGTGCACCACCCTATGGGACTCCCATCGGATGTGATTCAGACTTAATTCGAACCAGGGACTGTAGTGACACCTCTTGCACTGAGATGCAGTGCCTTAGGCCACTGCGCCACTCGGGAGCACTAACTAAATGTTTGCCAGCTAGGTATCTTATAACTATTAAGTTAACTGCCTAAAATGTGCTAAATGCTCTGCAGTTGTGCATTTATTTTTTTTTGTTACTTTTATGCTTGTATAGTTTAGGTCAGAAACTGTACAACATTTTCGCAATGCACTCGATAGCATTTAGTTAGCGTTGTCTATGAGGATTACTTATTACTTGTTGGCATTATGTTAGCATTCTGGTAAGTGATATTTTTTGGGGGCTTTGAATATTAGTACTTTTTAAATAAATACCTGTAGTCAACTTGTGCACTATGTAATAGATAAAGCAGATTGCATTAATCATTTCGCCCATTAGATAATCTTTCATTATGAAGCTTTTTCATTACCGGGTTTGAGCCAGTCACATGTGTTTGTTTACAAAGAAGCACAATGGGAGCTTTGTGAGGCGAGTCACTCCTTTAGTGCAGCTTAAGTAAAGTTACTTACTTGAATGAAATTAACTACTAATGATTGATTATGAATATTATGTTATGCGCCAAACTAAGATGCGCCAAATAAATTCTCCAGCTGGGTTTTGCTAACTTACTAATGTGGGCTAATTGACTAACTTTAGCTTGCAAGATCAAGCTTCTTGGTAACCGCACCAGAGACAAACCCCTCCTGGATTAAGATTCCTGCTGCGTTTTGAGATGCTTTCATAACTTTTGAGCTGTCTTAGTAGTAAATGTTTGCAGGTCAGAAACTGTACATAATTTGCTCGTTAGCATTTACCTAGCATCCGCTATGAGAATTCCTTAGTACTTCTTAGCAGTTTGCTAGCATACCTTCACACCCCTTGTGTGCATGACCGGTAATACTGTATATCCCGGGATGGCACAGGCACGGTGTGAAGGTATGGAAATCTGAATAGCACCCAACCCTAGAGGCACCGTGACACCCAAATCACTGCTGGCAGCAGCACAGGCCCCCAACAACAGACATTAGACAGGCTCTTCACACGAAAGAAGTGCAATAAGGGACGGAGTGAGAAAATCACGGCGCTGATTACAGAAATGATTGTAGTTGATATGGAGCCATTGTCAATGGTAGAGGATATTTGCTTCAATTCCCCAATGGCATATCTAGAACCCGACTACAAGATGCCATGTCGGAAAACCTTGACGGCCCTGATGGAAAAATTGTACAATGATTGCTCTGAAAGTACAAAGTGCAAGCTCTCAAACAACCCATACAGTACGTGCCGTTAACAATAGATTGTTGGACGTCTATGAACACCAACACACTGTCATACATTACTGCAACGATTCATCACATTGATGATAAGTGGGACATAGATAGATAGATAGGTACTTTATTGATCCCCCGGGGGGGAAATTTCATATACTGACTACTAGGTACTGACTACTGAGAACATGGAGGAGAGGCACACGTCAGAGAACTATCATCGTTGCTGAGAGGGTGGGGGACAGCAGTAAGGTGGGTAGCCATGACTGGCTGTCTAGTAGCGGTCATACGCAGGACTATATCTGCATTGTGAATTCACTCGTCATTATGAGTTTTTCTTATCGTTTTAAACGTTAAGATTTTTTAAAACATTTGTCACATTCCGTGTGCTTGTGTGTGTGTGTGCGTGCGTGCGTGCGTGCGTGCGTGCGTGCGTGTAGAAACTCCCCAGTGTGACAGGGTCTCTATAAATACACTGGGATCCCAGTCGGCCTGAACACTGCTACCAGGAGACCGCCGCATTGTGTGGCGTGTGTGTGACGGACGCAGCCAATCAGTCCCCCCTGGGTGGATGCAGATGCTGCAGGGAGAGCTATTACAGGCCAGCAGGTTACTATGGAGACCAGTGGCGTCAGAGAGGAGCAACATCTGTAGACGAGGCTTGTTTGTCAAGAAAGGTTTTATCTCTCTATCTCTGTTCTCTCTATTTCATTGCTCTCTCTCTCTCCCCATGTCTACCGCTCTATTATCTCTTTATCTCTCTCTCCCTCTCTCTCTCTCTTTAAGTCTCTCTCCACATGTCTACCTCTCTATTCTCTCTCTCTCTTTATCTCTCTCTCTGCATGTCTACCGCTCTTATCTTTCTTTATCTCTGTCTCTATCTGCTGCTTGCTTGCTTTTTTTTTGCTTGCTCTCTATTCTGTAATTTATATATATATATATATATATATATATATACAGTGGGGAGAACAAGTATTTGATACACTGCCGATTTTGCAGGTTTTCCTACTTACAAATCATGTAGAGGTCTGTAATTTTTATCATAGGTACACTTCAACTGTGAGAGGCGGAATCTAAAACAAAAATCCAGAAAATCACATTGTATGATTTTTAAATAAATAATTTGCATTTTATTGCATGACATAAGTATTTGATCACCTACCAACCAATAAGAATTCCGGCTCTCACAGACCTGTTAGTTTTTCTTTAAGAAGCCCTCCTGTTCTCCACTCATTACCTGTATTAACTGCACCTGTTTGAACTCGTTACCTGTATAAAAGACACCTGTCCACACACTCAATCAAACAGACTCCAACCTCTCCACAATGGCCAAGACCAGAGAGCTGTGTAAGGACATCAGGGATAAAATTGTAGACCTGCACAAGGCTGGGATGGGCTACAGGACAATAGGCAAGCAGCTTGGTGAGAAGGCAACAACTGTTGGCGCAATTATTCGAAAATGGAAGAAGTTCAAGATGACGGTCAATCTCCCTCGGTCTGGGGCACCATGCAAGATCTCACCTCGTGTTGCATCAATGAGAATGAGGAAGGTGAGGGATCAGCCCAGAACTACACGGCAGGACCAGGTCAATGACCTGAAGAGAGCTGGGACCACAGTCTCAAAGAAAACCATTAGTAACACACTACGCCGTCATGGATTAAAATCCTGCAGCGCACGCAAGGTCCCCCTGATCAAGCCAGCGCATGTCCAGGCCCGTCTGAAGTTTGCCAATGACCATCTGGATGATCCAGAGGAGGAATGGGAGAAGGTCATGTGGTCTGATGAGACAAAAATAGAGCTTTCTGGTCTAAACTCCACTCGCCGTGTTTGGAGGAAGAAGAAGGATGAGTACAACCCCAAGAACACCATCCCAACCGTGAAGCATGGAGGTGGAAACATCATTCTTTGGGGATGCTTTTCTGCAAAGGGGACAGGAAGACTGCACCGTATTGAGGGGAGGATGGATGGGGCCATGTATCGCAAGATCTTGGCCAACAACCTCCTTCCCTCAGTAAGAGCATTGAAGATGGGTCGTGGCTGGGTCTTCCAGCATGACAACGACCCGAAACACACAGCCAGGGAAACTAAGGAGTGGCTCCGTAAGAAGCATCTCAAGGTACTGGAGTGGCCTAGCCAGTCTCCAGACCTGAACCCAATAGAAAATCTTTGGAGGGAGCTGAAAGTCCGTATTGCCCAGCGACAGCCCCGAAACCTGAAGGATCTGGAGAAGGTCTGTATGGAGGAGTGGGCCAAAATCCCTGCTGCAGTGTGTGCAAACCTGGTCAAGAACTATAGGAAACGTATGATCTCTGTAATTGCAAACAAAGGTTTCTGTACCAAATATTAAGTTCTGCTTTTCTGATGTATCAAATACTTATGTCATGCAATAAAATGCTAATTTATTACTTAAAAATCATACAATGTGATTTTCTGGATTTTTTTTTTAGATTCCGTCACTCACAGTTGAAGAGTACCTATGATAAAAATTACAGACTTCTACATGCTTTTTTTTTTTTTTAAACAATACCTAGAAACGTAATAATAAAGGTTTTTCGTTCAGGCAGTGTTTGCTGAAGTGGAGCTCACATTTTTCATAACACGTCGGTCATGTTTGTCATTCCTGTAGTCCTTATCAAATGCAGTGTAGTAATGGTGATCAGTTCAGTAGCATTTGGCTGACATTGGTAAAAGATGCTGATAGTAATGGCATTTAAATTCCACTCACATTTAGCCACCAGTGGATCTGAAAGAACAACTCCAAACAGTAATCAATCGTGATTACATTAAAAACCATTGATTTGTTAAGTACAGTCGTGGTCAAAGGTTTTGAGAATGACACAAGTATTGGTCTCCACAAAGTTTGCTGCTTCAGTGTTCTTAGATCTTTATGTCAGTAATTACTATGGTACACTGAAGTATAATTACAAGTATTCCATAAGTGTCAAAGGCTTTCATTGACATTGACATTCAGTTTATGCAAAGTGTCAATATTTGCAGGGTTGACCCTTCTTTTTCAAGACCTCTGCAATCCGCCCTGGCATGCTGTAAATTAACTTCTGGGCCACATCCTGACTGATGGCAGGCCATTCTTGCATAATCAATGCTTGGAGTTGTCAGAAGTTGTGGGTTTTTGTTTGTCCACCCGCGTCTTTAGGATCGACCACAAGTTCTCAATGGGATTAATGTCTGGGGAGTTTCCTGGCCATGGACCCAAAATGTCGATGTTTTTGTTCCCTGAGCCACTTAGTTATCACTTTTGCCTTATGGCAAGGTGCTCCATCATGCTGGAAAAGGCATTGGTCGTCACCAAACTGTTATTTGATGGTTGGGAGAAATTGCTCTCGGAGGATGTGTTGGTACCATTCTTTATTCGTGGCTGTGTTCTTAGGCAAAATTGTGAGTGAGCCCACTCCCTTGGCTGAGAAGCAACCCCACACATGAATGGTCTCAGGATGCTTTACTGATGGTAGCGTGGAGAAGACAAGGTGTTTTCAGGGTGGCCCAAACAATCGGAAAGGGGATTCATCAGAGAAAATGACTACCCCAGTCCTCAGCAGTCCAATCCCTGTACCTTTTGCAGAATATCAGTCTGTCCCTGATGTTTTTCCTGGAGAGAAGTGGCTTCTTTGCTGCCCTTCTTGACACCAGGCCATCCTCAGTCTTTGCCTCACTGTGCGTGCAGATGCACTCACACCTGCCTGCTGCTATTCCTGAGCAAGCTCTGCACTGGTGGTGCCCCGATCCCGCAGCTGAATCAACTTCATGAGACGGTCCTGGCGCTTGCTGGACTTTCTTGGGCGCCCTGACGCCTTCTTCACAACAATTTAACCTCTCTCCTTGAAGTTCTTGATGATCCGATAAATGGTTGATTTAGGTGCAATCTTACTACCAGCAATATCCTTGCCTGTGAAGCCCTTTTTGTGCAAAGCAATGATGACGGCACGTGTTTCCTTGCAGGTAACCGGGGTTGACAGAGGAAGAACAATGATTTCAAGCACCACCCTCCATTTAAAGCTCCCAGTCTGTTATTCTGACTCAATCAGCATGACAGAGTGATCTCCAGCCTTGTCCTCGTCAACACTCTCACCTGTGTTAACGAGCCAATCACTGACATGATGGCAGCTGGTCCTTTTGTGGCAGTGCTGAAATGCAGTGGAAATGTTTTTGGGGGATTAAGTTCATTTTCATGGCGAAGAGGGACTTTGCAATTCATCTGATCACTCTTCATGACATTCTGGAGTATATGCAAATTGCCATCATCAACACTGAGGCAGCAAACTTTGTGGAGACCAATACTTGTCATTCTCAAAACTTTTGACCACGACTGTACATACCACTAGGTTACAGTGCCTTCGGAAAGTATTCAAACCCCTTGACTTTTTCCCAAAATGTTTATGTTACAATTCCTCAGCAATCTACACACAATATCCAATAATGACAAAGTGAAAACAGGTTTTTAGAATTGAGCTCTGGTGCATCCTGTTTATATTGATCATCCTTGGCAAATTCAATTGATTGGACATGATTTGGAAAGACACACACCTGTCTATATAAGGTCCCACAGTTGACAGTGCATGTCAGAGCAAAAACCAAGCCATGAGGTCGAAGGAATTGTCCGTAGAGCTCCGAGACAAGATTGTGTAAAGGCACAGATCTGGGGAAGGGTACCAAAACATTTCTGCAGCATTGAAGGTCCCCAAGAACACAGTTGCCATTCTTAGATGGAAGAAGTTTGGAACCACCAAGATTCTTCCTAGAGCAGTTTGGGTAGAAGGGCCTTGGTTAAGGAGGTGACCAAGAACCTGATGGTCACTCTGACAGAGCTCTCGAGACCCTCTGTGGAGATGGGATAACTTTCCAGAAGGTTAACCATCTCTGCAGCACTACAACAATCAGGCCTTTCCTCAGTAAAAAGCACATGACAGCCCGTTTGGAGTTTGCCAACAGGCACCTAAATACTCTAAGACAATGAGAAACAAGATTCTCTGGTCTGATGAAACAAAGATTGAACTCTTTGGCCTGAATGCCAAGTGTCACGTTTCGAGGAAACCTGGCAGCATCATGCTGTAGGGATGTTTTTCAGTGGCAGGGACTGGGAGACTAGTCGGGATCGAGGTCCAGAGTTCTCAGGACCTCAGATTGGGACGAAGGTTCACCTTCCAACAGGACAACAACCCTAAGCACAAAGCCAAGACAACGCAGGAGTGGCTTCGGGACAAGACTCTGAATGTCCTTGAATGGCCAGAGCCTGATCGAACATCGCTGTAGAGACTTTTTTTGTTATTTAAATTAGCAAACATTTCTAACAACCTTTTTTTGCTTTGTCATTATGGGGTATTGTGTGTAGATGGGAAAAAATTATTTAATCCATTTTAGTATAAATCTGTAACCTAACAAAATGTGGGTTAAAGTCAAGGGGTCTGAATACTTTCCGAAGGCTCTGTATCTGCCTAGAAATCTGGGATCTGATCTGACTACTTTAGTTAGTTATGTGTATAACTACTATTTGATCTGCCTACAATAGTTACATAATAAACCCACACAACACATATACTCTATTTCATAACCAGAAGCTCGGGGTCAGAGACTCCCCCTGTGGACAGTCCTCATTTAACCCCTGCCCCCTCTCCCTCTCTCTCTCTCAATTCTCTCTCTCACTGTCTTTCAAACAGACACACACGCTCTCGCTCTCGCTCTCTGAGGGGTTCATGCTGCAACTGGAAGCAAAGGGGGAGGGACAGGGAAAGAAAAGGAATGGGACACGTCTGTCTGTGTCTGTCTGTCTGTATGTACTGTACGTACGAACCACTTGTACATGGGGCAGCAGGGTACGTATATCTAGGGGATAATTAAGTTCTCCTCATTTGGAATCCAGGCTGGACCCAGGCTCCACTGTTTCTGCTGGGGCTGGGAGGTCACTGGCCCATTTTGTGTGTGTGTGTGTGTGTGTGTGTGTGTGTCTTTGTACATGTTCTGTCGGATTCTGACAATGTTTGGGCAGACCTGGTTGAGGAGAACCCAGAGAAGAGAGAGTGTGTGTTTGTTTACCGGCATGAGCTGAAATCTAGCCCTCCTTATCTGGTATAAATGAAAGACAGAACTTTTCCTCTACATGACGCACACACACTAGCATGCACAAACACACACAGCTAGAATTCCTCCAGAACTGAAGTGTTTGATAGCTCAGAATGATGCAACATTGTAACATGAAAACAAAGTTACATTGAAACAAAGTTAGACGTGTTTAGATAGATAGATAGATAGATAGATAGATACTTTATTGATCCCCCGGGGGGGAAATTTCATTGTCAAGCAGCTACAACAAAACACAGGGCAGGTGCAAAATGCCACAACGAAAGTACACAAAAGACAGATACACGGTACATGATACATAGAGCGGCAGTATGAAAAAGTATAGAAATACAAGATATCTGGAGTGCAAAAAAAAAGAAAAAAGAAAGAAAAAGAAATCTAGCCAGAGTGACTAGAGTTAAGTGCCTTTCTCAAGGGTACAACAGATTTTCACCTAGCCAGCTTGAAGATTCGAACCAGCGACCTTTAGGTTACTGGCCCAACGCTCGTAACCACTAGGCTACCTGCCTCCCACTCTGGACTGTTACTCTAGTCTAAGGGTTTACAGCCATTGCCCAGAGACATCTCTCCTCCAACGTCATCAGGTAGAATGGCAGCATTCAACCCCAAAATAACAATTATTGTGATTGTTATAGATTTTAAAATTGTAAAAAAAAAATGTATAAATGCTTATTAGCAAAGAGTAATTTCTCAAGCAAGAATTGTCTTTATACTCTCTGGGAGTGGTCTGAGTGAGGGACCTAATTGGACGAGCCTTATGGGAAGGATATGTAACCTGAAAACTAGCTGTTATTGGCAGAGAGGTTTGAAACACTCTTTTTTTTTTTTATTGGCCTATTAACTTCTGTCAGGCTGGACTGGTTTGTAGCATTTCCTGTCACTGTTAATCATGTTAAACTGTGGCACAACATCAGTCGTTGGTAAGTGGAGTTTCCGTCAGGGAAAGAGGTCACAGAGTTAAGTGAGCTAATGCAATAGATTGTCAACTCTCCATCTCTCTCTCTCTCTCTCCCTTCTTTTGTCTCTCATTACACATATTACGCATAGGGAACCCCCTGTGCTTTAGCTCTTTAAACATCACACACACACCGGAGACTTCTGATGCACAGATAGCCCGGGGGGAACCCTCCTCCCGGGCTGGATGACCTTTTGGTGGTCACAGGAAACTGTTGAGCGTTGAAAACCCAGCAGCGTTGCAGTTCTTGACACAAACCAGTGCGCCTGGCACCTACTACCATACCTTGTTCAAAAGCACTTAAATCTTTTGTCTTGCCCATTCACCCTCTGAATGGCACACATACACAATCCATGTCTCCGTTGTCTCAAAAAAACTACACTGATTGAAGTGGATTTAACAAGTGACATCAATAAGGGATCATAGCTTTCACCTTGATTCACCTGGTCAGTCTATGTCATGGAAAAGCAGGTTTTCTTAATGTTTTGTACACTCAGTGTATATTTCCACACTTTGATGTTGGAATAATACTGTGAAATTGTGAAAATAATGATAATGCCCTTTTAGTGTAAGAGCTGTTTGAAAAGACCGCCTGAAATTTCTGCCTGTTTTGGTGGGATAGAGTTTTGGCCTGCCTGGCGATATTTTATTTTATTTTATTTTATTTTATTTTATTTTATTTTTTTATTTCACCTTTATTTAACCAGGTAAGTCAGTTGAGAACAAGTTCTCATTTGCAACTGCGACCTGGCCAAGACAAAGCAAAGCAGTGCGACAAAAAACAACAACACAGAGTTACACAGTAAACAAAGTCAAAAACACAATAGAAGAAATCTATATACAGAGTGCAAAGATGTAGTGCAAAATGCAATAAGGTTAGGAGGTAGGACAATAAATAGACCGTAGTGGTGATATAAATTACAGATTAGCATTAACACAGGAATGAAGGATGTGCAAATTATTATGTGCAAATAGAGATACTGGAGTGCAAGATTAGCAAAAAAATATAAAAATATGGGGATGAGGTAGTAGTGTGGGCTGTTTACAGAAGGGCTATATAAAGGTGCAGTGATCGATAAGCAGCTTTGACAGCTGATGCTTAAAGTTGTTGAGTGAGATATAATCAGGAGGCATACATTAATAGACCAATAAAAAAAGCGAGAGAGAGATGGAGAGTTGTCAATCTATTGCATTAGCTCACTTAACTCTTGACCTCTTTTCCCTGACGGAAACTCCACTTATCAACGACTGATGTTGTGCCACAGTCTAACATGATTAACAGTGACAGGAAATGCTACAAATCAGTCCAGCCTGACACAAGATTTACCAGGTGAATCCGGTATAAGTTAATAGGCCAATAAAAAATAAAAAAAGAGTGTTTCAAACCTCTCTGCCAATAACAGCTAGTTTTCAGGTTACATATCCATCCCATTGGGCTCGTCCAATTAGGTCCCTCACTCAGACCACTCCCAGACAGTCCTACGAAAATGATTGCTTGAGAAATTGCTCTCACCTAAGAAGCAATTTATTTTTCATTGTGACAATATTTACCCAGAAAAGAGGGAGAGATTGATGAGTTCATCTGCTTCCTTTTGTCTACGGTCAGGTAGCCTTTTAGTGGTTGGAGTGTGTGTGTGTGTGTGTGTGTGTGTGTCTGAGTCAGCAGCAGCATGGTCGCAATGGTCAACATGTGTGACAAAAATGCTACTTAGCATTTCAACCTTTTCCTTGTAGTGTAGCTAAAGCCGCCCGCATACTAGGTTGGGTTTGCTCCTAGCAGAACTTGTCTAGGAGAAGCAAACTTCTGTGCCTCGCATACTCCCTTACAAGAACTTCACTTGAAAAATGACAATATTACTGTTTGTCCCTATTGAGATGCCGTAGCAACATAGACAGTATACACTTCTTCAAAATAGGCAGAAAAAGATAAATCAAGAAATCTGTCATTAATTTTGACGTTTTTGCCGAAGAGGTCTTACTGCAACAAACATCATAGTTAGCGCGACTATGTCTCAAGTGAAAAAATGTGCATGAAAACTAGTCGCCTCTCGTTGAATGACAACAAACACTTCACAAACACCGTCCATACTTCACACTCCTACTTTTGGCATTTATATATGCGCAAACTGTTTTGACTGGGAAGCATGCGACAGACTGAAGTAGTGATACTTTTCTTGCTCCTGTCGTTTCTAAATGTAATACCTTTCCTACCGTGGCCTCGATCCTCTAGATAGAATGGGTTTACCGTGGCCTCTGTATCCTCTCTAGATAGAATGGGTTTACCGTGGCCTCTGTATCCTCTCTAGATAGAATGGGTTTACCGTGGCCTCTGTATCCTCTCTAGATAGAATGGGTTTACCGTGGCCTCTGTATCCTCTCTAGATAGAATGGGTTTACCGTGGCCTCTGTATCCTCTCTAGATAGAATGGGTTTACCGTGGCCACTGTATCCTCTCTAGATAGAATGGGTTTACCGTGGCCTCTGTATCCTCTCTAGATAGAATGGGTTTACCGTGGCCTCTGTATCCTCTCTAGATAGAATGGGTTTACCGTGGCCTCTGTATCCTCTCTAGATAGAATGGGTTTACCGTGGCCTCTGTATCCTCTCTAGATAGAATGGGTTTACCGTGGCCTCTGTATCCTCTCTAGATAGAATGGGTTTACCGTGGCCTCTGTATCCTCTCTAGATAGAATGGGTTTACCGTGGCCTCTGTATCCTCTCTAGATAGAATGGGTTTACCGTGGCCTCTGTATCCTCTCTAGATAGAATGGGTTTACCGTGGCCTCTGTATCCTCTCTAGATAGAATGGGTTTACCGTGGCCTCTGTATCCTCTCTAGATAGAATGGGTTTACCGTGGCCTCTGTATCCTCTCTAGATAGAATGGGTTTACCGTGGCCTCTGTATCCTCTCTAGATAGAATGGGTTTACCGTGGCCTCTGTATCCTCTCTAGATAGAATGGGTTTACCGTGGCCTCTGTATCCTCTCTAGATAGATTGGGTTTACCGTGGCCTCTGTATCCTCTCTAGATAGAATGGGTTTACCGTGGCCTCTGTATCCTCTCTAGATAGAATGGGTTTACCGTGGCCTCTGTATCCTCTCTAGATAGAATGGGTTTACCGTGGCCTCTGTATCCTCTCTAGATAGAATGGGTTTACCGTGGCCTCTGTATCCTCTCTAGATAGAATGGGTCTTGTGTAAAGCGGATCATATTAGCTCTGTATCATAGTCCTATTGAGAGTGCTGTACTACACTAGCTCCTTTCTCCAGTCCCCGGTAAGCCAGAGCTCAGAGGGGGATCCTCACACACACACACACACACACACACACAGAGAGAGAGAGCCTGAGGGATCAGAGAAACCTCAGATGACACTCAGACACAAAAGAGAGGAGGTGAAATGTGGAGTAATTGATGTGAGCTACATTTTCACAGCTCTCCTCTTCCTCCTCCCACTCTTCTCATCTCCTCTTCTCCCCCTCCTCTCCTCCTCCCCTCCCTGCTCTTCTGTTTGACTTGCATAAGCATCAAATGTAGGCCTACCATAGCTCGTCTGACCTGTTTCTCTCTAAATGCCACATGGACCTTAGTTCACCCAGACATTGACCTAAGTCTGTTTGCTAGTGCCTTGTGGATGGGGATGGTGCATGGGCCATGTAGGTCACATGTTCAATCTTAGTGCTTTGAATGTTTTTTTGTTTTAACCCTTTCCCAAACCTTAACCCTTACCTTAAACATTCAGAATTAATTCCCAAACTGAACCTTCTAAGTGTGATGTTTATGGACAAACGTTGTATTCTAAAGTGAGACTGTGAGAGCTTGTTGAGTGGAGAAGGTTAGGATTTGATCCTAAATCTGAGCCTAGGCATCTTACAGTAGCAGAACAGGTTGTATTGGTCTCAATAACGTTATGCAGCACTAGTTTAACACACACACACACACACACACACACACACACACACACACACACACACACACACACACACACACACACACACACACACACACACACACACACACACACACACCAGATCTTCGTCTATTTAGATAAAGTGTGTTTGCTCTTCTTAATTGGACTCAACCTCTCCTGTATACTCTTGTTAAGTGGCTAAACGACATACAGAACTGGATGCCTCACACACACACACACACACACACACACACACACACACACACACACAAACACGTACAGAGACATTGATTTTGTGGTTATTTCTGGGAGCCATAAAACTAGTGTATCACACTGCAAGCCTCTCTCTTGTGGTTTCCTGCGGAATTAATGGCCACTTACAGCCTAAGTAAACCCTGACATGTTATGGTAACATCTTGCCTGATTTTCAGGGGAATTGTTATGATACAGTAGGTAAACATAGCCATAATGTGATTCTGTCTGATCTCATTTATTATAATGTCATTTCACATACTGTAGCCACCTAATAGTCCACTCCACCTAACAGTCCACTCCACCTAACAGTCCACTCCACCTAACAGTCCACCATATTCTCGTTTCTAATAACTTCTTTGTCAAATTCATAATCCTTTTAAAATAGAAAGATGATGTATTTGATAGGAACTATATAAGATGCATTGTGCTTAATCTTTGTGCTAAACATTTTGTTATTATAGGCAGTATGTTCTTCTGAAGTAGCAAGGTTGTTCTGCCCCAGTAGAAGCCTAGCATGAATTGACGTGTGCGTGCGTGCGTGCGTGCACATGTAAACAGAACTCACCTCGGGTCTCTTTCTCTGTTGGTTTAGTTAAACAGCCTTTATAGTGTACAACCTCCTGCAGAAGCAATCACTAACCAGGATCTCACACACACACACACACACACACACACACGCCATTCACATTCCTAAGCCATGTATACAGGGTACAGTGAGGGAACAGTGAGGGAACAGTGGGAGAGACAGAAGGGAGCAGGAGCCAATACTAAGCCAATACTAAGGCCAGATCAGGGAGGGGTGTGCATGCGTGCCTCCGTATGCGTGTGTGTGTAGCCTGGGGGGGGGATTCTAAATCACCTCTGTGAAGAACATTGTGCATTGTGTGTGTTTACTAGAGGTCTTCACGGGTCCAAAGAGTTGGAACCGTTCCGAGATGGACCTGGTGCTTTCCCACCCGGACCCGATATCCATACATACATTTTTTAAATATAGAGACCCCTTTCCAAACGGACCCGTTCCGTATAGACCTGGTCGGATCCAGACCCGATCCGAGTGAGGGAAGCAGCAGAAAAGTCATTTTATAAGCTACTCTATTAACCAGATTCTGATCAAGCTGAGAGGAGGGCGAAAGGTGCCGCTCTAGCAACACTTGGTAAGGTTGTTACAGTGTGTGTGTGTGTATGTGTTGTACTTAGGGTTGCACATTTTGGGGAATATTCAGAGGTGGAAACTTTCCGTGGGGATTAACAGGAATATATGGGAATTAACGGAAATATATGCATATTAATACCATTTAAATGTAGATGTTTTTTGCATTGGATATACAGTTGAAATCGGAAGTTTACGTACACCTTAGCCAAATACATTTAAACTCAGTTTTTCACAATTCCTGACATTTAATCCTAGTAAATTTCCCAGTTTTAGGTCACTTAGGTCACTTTATTTTAAGAATGTGAAATGTCAGAATAATAGTTGAGAGAATGATTTATTTCAGCTTTTATTTCTTTCATCACATTCCCAGTGGGTCAGAAGTTTACATACACTCAATTAGTATTTGGTAGCATTGCCTTTAAATTGTTTAACTTGGGTCAAACGTTTCTGGTAGCCTTCCACAAGCTTCCCACAATAAGTTGGGTGAATTTTGGCCCATTCCTCCTGACAGAACTGGTGTAACTGAGTCAGGTTTGTAGGCCTCCTTGCTCGCACATGCTTTTTCAGTTCTGCCCATAAATGCTCTATAGGATTGAGGTCAGGGCTTTGTGATGGCCACTCCCAATACCTTGACTTTGTTAAGCCATTTTGCCACAACTTTGGAAGTATGCTTGGTGTCATTGTCCATTTGGAAGACCCATTTGCGACCAAGCTTTAACTTCCTGGCTGATATCTTGAGATGTTGCTTTAATATATCCATATAATTTTCCTTCCTCATGATGCCATCTATTTTGTGAAGTGCACCAATCCCTCCTGCAGCAAAGCACCCCCACAACATTATGGTCATTATGGCCAAACAGTTATATTTTTGTTTCATCAGACCAGAGGACATTTCTCCAAAAAGTACAATCTTTGTCCCCATGTGTAGTTGCAAACCGTAGTCTGGCTTTTTTATGGCGGTTTTGGAGCAGTGGCTTCTTCCTTGCTGAGCGGCCTCTCTTGGAGACAGAACGCGTCTCCTTCCTCAGTGGTATGACGGCTCCGTGGTCCCATGGTGTTTATACTTGCATACTGTTTGTACAGATGAACGTGTTACCTTCAGGCGTTTGGAAATTGCTCCCAAGGATGAACCAGACTTGTGGAGGTCTAAAATGTTGTTTTCTGAGGTCTTGGCTGATTTCTTATGATTTTCCCATGATGTCGAGCAAAGAGGCACTGAGTTTGAAGGTAGGCCTTGAAATACATCCACAGGTACATCTCCAATTGACTCAAATTATGTCAATTAGCCTATCAGAAGCTTCTAAAGCCATGACATCATTTTCCAAGCTGTTTAAATGCACAGTCAACTTAGTGTATGTAAACTTCTGACCCACTGGAATTGTGATATATTGAATTATAAGTGAAATAACCTGTCTGTAAACAATTGTTGGAAGAATTACTTGTCATGCATCCTAACCGACTTGCCAAAACTATAGTTTGTTAACATGAAAACTGTGGAGTGGTTGAAAAATGAGTTTTAATAACTTCAACCTAAGTGTATGTAAACTTCCGACTTCAACTGTATTTACCATATCATATGGAGACAGAAACATAAACCTTATCATAAGTAGACATAATTGCAAATGATTAAATCCTCCCAATAGAAATAAAAAAAAAACAATTTAGTAACAAAATAAAGAGAATATTGAATGATCCATCTCATCTCCCAAAAACGTAACTTTTGCTAACTTTTTTTATGAATTTAAGCAAAATTCCCCTAAATTTACCGGAAAGTTTCCGGCCCTTTGCAACCCTAGTTGTACTGATGTTTTACTGCGGGCCAAGAGTGAGCAAAACTGTTATGATTGTATTGTAGAACATTAGGCTACTGCATAATCAGTGCTTGACAAGTGCCCTATATGTGGGTATTGTTGCTGTCAGCTGTACGGCTGTGGGACTTGCTGCTGTAATGAAATGTGATTGGTTTTCTGTGCAGCCTCATAAAAGGTATTTTAGCTATATGACCTGAGATGACTTGGAATACTGCCTGAGTCCCAAATGGTACCCTATTCCCTTTATAGTGCACTTCTTTTGACTAGGACTCAGTCAGAGGATGGTATTGGATAGTTAGGATCGATGATTGTATTGAGGCTGTTGTGGAGGAGCGCGAGAGAGCTACTGCAGCCAGGCAAACCTTAGAGCAGGGGTGGGCAACTTTGATGGGGATGGGGGCCACAAAAAAACGGAACTCCTCATGAGGGGCCGCAGTGTCTCGTGGTGCTTCTTAATATAAATCCACTAGCGTTATATAATGACACTATTAGTTTGTGTTTCTTACATCTGCAAACAGCTAGTTTGTGTTTTCTGAGTAAGTTGGGCCTAAATCCAGGCTGTATCACAACCGGCCGTGATTGGGAGTCCCATAGGGCGGCACACAATTGGCCCAGCGTCGTCCGGGTTTGGTCGTTGTAGGCCGTCATTGTAAAAAAGAATTTGTTCTCAACTGACTTGCCTAGTTAAATAAAGGTAAAAAAATATATATTGTTATCCGCTAATGTCCCTATATAGTGGCCTGCTATATACCGTAAGTAGTCCACTAATATAGAGTGCCATTTGGGACGCACCGGGATTGTCTGTATGCTGTTAAGAGGATGTCAGGATAGGTGAGTGCTGTGGTGTGGGATCCTTGGATATCTGCTTCTCTAATTACTGAAAGAGAATGTCTCTTTAGCAAGATTCTCTAGAGAGCATGGATAAGGTACTGTATCTTAAGGAGAAGTCCAAGCTGTGGTCGTGTAGATGGGAGAAAGCGGCATTCTGTACTGTGTTAGGTTATCGCCAGTGAAAGTCCTGTGATCAGCCAGTCTTTAGGGCTGTGTTCTGCTCTCTAAGTTGAGCTTCTATCAGGCTGACTAGCAGCTCTATTATTAACATTAACAAATGTCTTCTCTCTGCCTCTCTGTTTTCCAATGGGTTGAGTAGGCTATTCACAGAGAGGGAGACGGGGACTATTGCAGGCCCAAAGGCCCACATCAATATCTTTACCTCTGTCGCACTCTTTCTCTTTGTCTCTCTGTCTCTATATCTATCTCTCTCTCTCTGTCTCTCTTTGTGTCTCTGTCTCTCTCTCTCTTTGTCTCTCTCGCTCTCGCCTCGCTCTCTCTCTCGCACTCTCTCGCGCTCTCTCTCTCTCGCACTCTCTCTCTCTCTCTCTCTCTGTATCTCTCACTGTATCTCTGTGGAACATGTTTAAGAAAGTCTATAAGTGTTGTTCGATCTGCTTTATTGATTCTGATCTAAGACAGTCTCGTCCAGCATGGAGAGGTACTAGCTGGCAGTTAATGGCATTCAGTATTTTTGCATACATATGTCTAAAATAGGATAGACTATCACACTATACTAATATCTTATTAATAAAAAAATTCCAGAGGTTAAAATGGTCACCTTAAGGAACTCCTTTCAAAGAAAATAATCAACGTTTTCTTCACTGACTGCTCAGTGGCTACGGCTGCTCTTGTGTTGGTGTTTGGGTACTGCCATTTGAAGTATTATAACGTGGCCCTTTAGAACATGGTTCCAGTCACTATGTTGGATGTATAACCAGGCCAGTACAGTATATCCTAGCTCATCTTGGCTCAGTAGTGTGGAAAGAGAAATTGTGTGACCATGTAGGCTTCTGATGATTTAACCAGCAGTTACCGTTGATCAGCGGTGAATGTAGTCATTAATAGGTGATAGCTGTTGATTGATTTGGTGCTGTTTGGGGTTGCCCTTGAGCACCAATGTTTTGTCTCCAATGCTTATTGTTGCTCTTGACTGTACCATGACTTCTTGTTGATTTTCGACCACCCATTGTTGTTTGACCATGCCAGTGTCTACATGCATTCTGATTTGGTTTCTGGGTTATTTCAATCATCCAATCATGTCTGTAGGTTTGTCAACTGACAGGCTGTGAAAAGTTATTGACATGAGTTATTGCTTTGTATATTTGTTTTTATTGGATTGATTGGATGGATTTAATGGATCAGATGTATTGGCATTATGCCAGATATAAGGATATAAATTGGGCTTCCTGTGTAAACGCAGCCTTAGGAGGGTGAGGCCTGAACAGTGTACCGTAGGGTAATTGGGACTAGCAGACGTCAACACAAAGCAATAACACTTGAAATAGAATACATCTACTGTGCACTAGGGTCAGGGGAGTATTCAAGGGTTAAGGATCAGGGTCATGGGGGATCAATAAAGTATCTATCTATCCTATCTATCCTATCTATCCTATCTATCTATGAGGGGTCACAGTTCTCATTGTGGTGAGGACAGGAATGTTAGAATCAAACCTGGGTTCAAATACTATTCAAAATACTTGTGCGACTGTCATATTGGTCCATTCCGCCAGGCAAGCTCAATCAAGCCCAGCTGAAATGATGTCAAATAGTATTTGAACCCCGGTCTGGTTGTATTTAGACTAAAACTTCCAGTGATGGATTGGGACTGACAGGAGCCTGTTTAGAGCTAAACGCCAGGCTTTTATCCTCCATAGTAGACAACATTTACTATTTACTTTCAATCTAATTCAAAAGGCTCTTCTGTGTGTTCTTTCTGTTCTTCATGGCCCGGCCTCTTCTTTTCCCGTCTTAGTTTGCAGTTTCCTAAGATGCCAACAAATGCTTTATGATTATAAAATACCTTGTCATCTTTTTCTGGTACCTTGTGTCCTCACCTTGTGGCTTGCTGCAAACTGACCATTAGGTTAAGTAAAGGTACAGGAGAAAATATCAGAGTGAAAAGATTTGCAAAGCTTTCTGTCAGTGATTACCTTGGTCAGACTCAGAACATCTGTTTGAAGAGCGCGGCCTTCACCTTGTGTCTCCTGAACAGTTTGAAGGCGTTAATTTTGTTATGCTCCCTCTGTCAGGTCTGGCAGGTATGAGGTGTCCCCTCCCTAATGCCTCCTGTGTGGCACCTGTACCTGTGCCACCTCTATGTAGGAGCTTTATCCGTGCCACCTCTGTGTGGGAGTGCTCCTCACCTGTCAGGCCTGGCAAGTATGAGGTGTCCCTGACCTCATGTCCCTGTGTCACCTCTGTGTGGCAGCTGTACCCGTGCCACCTCTGTGTGGGAGCGCTCCTCACTAGTTAGGTCAGACTGGTGTGAGTTGTCCCCGCTGCTGTCCTAGTGCCATCCCTGGGCAGGCCTCTCTAACCTCTAGGATACATGCAGTATCCAGGTAGCCTTGTGTGTTGGTTTGGTTATTCCCTCCTAGGACAGGCTTGTGTTTCCACGTACCCCTGCCACCCCAGTGCTGCAGTGCCCCATTGGCTCCTCACCAGGCACTTCATTTGGGTTTATGAGGTAAAGGAGCGTTCTGATGGGTGTTACCCTAGCAGCCATATTAGACTATGCCTAGCGACAGGGGAGCCCCCAGCCTGGGGGACACAGAGTTATCTAACATAATTATCTCACTGTCAAGAGTTCACCAACCGGTGCACAATTGGCCCATCGTCGTCTGGGTTAGGGGAGGGTTTGGCCGGTGGGGCTTTACTTGGCTCATCGCGCTCTAGCGACTCCTTGTGGCGGGCCGGGTGCCTGCGGGCTGACCCCGGATGCCAGTTGAACAGTGTTTCCTCTGACACATTGGTGCGGCTGGCTTCCAGGGTTAAGCTGGCGGGTGTTAAGGAGTGCGGATAGGCGTGTCATGTTTTGGAGGACGCCTCTCCTGAGCCTGTTGGGGAGTTGCAGCGATGAGACCAGAAAAAAGGGTGTAAAATTCTAAAATTTAGTATTCTGTTTTCTGATAGATATTCAGCTATATTCCTTGATGAATATTCAGTCTTGACAGCACTGCCTCTCAACAGATCTCAAGTGGAAGTATACATCTGTCAATGCGGTCCCCTGGTTGGACATCACAGATGGTAGAAGGATGTGTTTGATGTGCCTGGCCCACCTTTCTCTCCCTATGAGTACTTGGTTTTTCCCTCCTAACACTGTGTGATCATTGATCCACAGGACCTCCTGTTGAACGCGGAACGAGGAAAAGCTTGGTTTGTTGTTTTGGAAAGTTTCTTAGTAGCTAGCTAAGTGGGATGCAGGGTGGTATGCTGCTGGCTACTACCACATACCTACTACTACCATACCTACTACCACACACCTACTACCACACATCTACTAACTACTACCACACACCTACTACCACACATCTACTACCACACACCTCTTACCTACTACCACACACCTACTACGACACATCTACTACCTACTACCACACACCTACTACCACCTACCTACTACCACAAATCTACTACTTACTACCACACACCTACTACCACTACTACTACCACACACCTACTACCTACTACCACACATCTACTACCACACACCTACTACCACTACTACTACCACACACCTACTACCACACATCTACTACCACACACCTTCTACGTTCTTGCGAGGACGAGAGTATGGAGAATGCATAAAACATTACATTTGAGAAGCAATCGCACTCCTCCTACTCTATTACCTCACGCTGCACCTCCCCATTCACGGAACCTTCTTCCAGCCAGGACAACGGCAATAGAGAATAAACAACATACACAAAGCAACTTTTTTTTTTTTTACTATCAGCTAGCTATATGTGAATCATAATAATCTAGCTAGCCAGATAGTTTAACAGGCAAAAATGACCCAAAACTAATATTATTCAAGGTAGATGTCAATTCTTTGTGGGTAGCTAGCTAGCTAACCGTTCGTATTGGCTATCTGGCTAGCAAACAGTAGTAGCTAGCCAGTTAGCCCTATTGACTTACTATGGGCTTGCGATCTACTCACACTATAGTGGGTATTGTAGGCTGTTTAACATGCATAAATGTACACTGCATGTATTTATTAACGTATCAAGATAAAATATTGTAGTCAGGCAACATATGAGGTGTGAAAAGTCAACATTTAATTCCGAAGTCAGTGTATTTTCTCTCGCTTCAGCTCATATAAGGGCCGATATTGATTTCAATACATTTTGCGTCATTTTTTACATGGTAGGTGTCATATTTATATCCATAATTCCCGTTGAAGCTTGCATCGATGCATGCTTCAAAGTATGTACAAACGGAGTACGCATTCGAGAAGTGCCCTCCGTGCTCCGTTTCGCATACTTTGATTTGGACTCATACTCTGACCTTCCTGCATTTTGAGAAACAATCCATGTGTATAGTTTGGCAATTGAATCAGTATTTCATAAGAGGTAGAAGGTGTTTTGATGCACAGTGTGTTGCTATGGTTTCTGATCTCTGTACCTGACATCAAATGGAGACACACACACACACACACACACACACACACATAGCCACTCGCTCTCTCCCAAATTCTGTCATGCTCAGCTTGCTCTCTCTATCTCTCGCTTCTTCGATCATTTCCCTCGTTCTGTGTCTCTCTCCCTTGATTTCTCATCCCTCTCCCTCATCAACATCCGGCTTCCTTCCCTCTTTCCCTACTAGAGAGAAAAACAGACTGACATTATTCTGCGATCTGTATGTGTATCGTGGTGTTTACACACACACACCGTCATTACTCACATCAACTGTATCCTAATCTGAGCACACAGCACATCTCATGGAAATACACTCAACATGCACACACTTTTACTGAGACACATCACATATCCTACATGCCTTTGGCGCCGCCCTGTGTGGTCATCTCTGAAGCAGCTCCTATTGTTTGTGCGTTAATCGTTGTTTTTTGTGAGTTTTTTTTGCATTATGGATTATGTAGTGCTACTGTTTTACGAAGGTTTTAGTGGTCCTTTTTATCACTGAGGCACTTTTTCTTACGTTTGGCAACGCAATTATTTACAACCGAGTCCAACTATTGGATTTAGCTCACTCAGCGCTGCTGCACCCCAGGGAAAAGTTTGTTATTCCGGAGTTGAAAAGGCGACGGCGTGGTTGCAGGGCGGGATTGAAGTGTAAAGCAAAACTTAGGAAGTACAAGCCGGCTATCCCGTCTATCACTATGGGCAACGTGAGATCGCTACATAACAAGATAGATGAACTCGAGAGTCTAGTCCGTGGACAGTGGGATTACAGAGAAGCTAGTCTAGTATTTCTGACCGAGACATGGCTGAAGGATAACATCCCCATAGGGAACGTCACTATCGGCGGTTTCCAGACCATTAGAGCGGACAGGGATAGCGATTCTTCCGGTAAGAGTAAGGGCGGGGGGCTGGCTTTATTAGTTAACAACAGATGGTGTAATCCGAGCCATATTACTGTTAAGGAACAGTTTTGTAGCCCGGACATTGAGCTGTTAGCCTGAGACCTTACTATTTGCTGAGGGAATTCACGGCGGCCATTGCTGTTATTGTTTACATCCCGCCCTCCGCTGACGCAAACCCAGCGTGTGACGCCATCCACTCTGTTATTGAGAGGTTACAGACAGCGCATCCCATTTCCTTCTTTGCTATTTCTGGGGATTTTAACCATGCATCTCTCTCTTCAACGCTGCCCACGTTCAAACAGTTTGAAGTGCCCAACCAGGAATAATACAACTCTGGACTTGTTATATGCTAATGTGACGGATGCATACAACTCCACTGCACTCCCTTCCCTCGGTAGATCGGATCACAACCTTGTCCACCTCACCACACTCTACAGGCCTATGGTCCAACAGCAGCCAGCGACCATCGTCCCCGGAGGCGAATGAGGCCCTACAGGATTGCTTTGAGACAACAGACTGGGATGTGCTCTGTGAGGACCATGGGGAGGACATTGATGGACTTACAGACTGCATAACGGACTATATACATTTTTGTGTAGACAGCACTGTACGCACCAGGAAGATACGCTGTTTTCCAAATAATAAACCCTGGGTCACCAGTGACCTGAAGGCCCTGCTGAATGAGAAGAAGAGGGCCTTCAAGGACATATTGAAATGCGTCCAAAGGGAGCTGAAGTAGCGAATTGCTGAGGGGAAGAGAGTGTATAAGGAGAAGATGGAGAACGACCCCCCCCCCCCCCTCCCCACCACCGCTCCCTCTGGACTGATCTGCAACATGCCACCTACAGAAGTTCTTGGATGACTCCACAATTGTAGGGTGCATCAGGGGTGGGCAGGAGGAGGAGTACAGGGGATGGATGTGGAAATGGTTGGTTCATGGTTGGTTCATACAAGTTCCAGGGAGTCCATATGGACAACAGGCTGGAATGGGCTGGTAACACTGGGGCCCTGTACAAAAAGGGCCAGAGCCAACTCTACTTTCTGAGGAGGCTTAAGTCCTTCAATGTGTGCAGTAAACTACTGCATACTTTCTACCAGTCTGTGGTGGACTCTGCCATCTTTTTTGCAGTGGTGTGCTGGGGCGTCAACATAAAGGCTGGTGATGCTTTTTGGGTAAATAAGCTGATCAGGAAGGCTAGCTCTGTTCTGGGGATTAGCCATGACACTCTAGAGGAGGTGGTGGAGAGAAGGATCCTGGCCAAACTGCTGGCCATCATGGACAATGTCACCCACCCTCTGCATGCCATGGTTATGATGCAGAGGAGCACCTTCAATCACAGACTGATCCCACCACGGTGTGCCAGAGAGCGCTACAGGAGGTCCTTCCTGTCGTCGGCTATTAGACTATTTAATGCCTCACCGGGGTGCCGTGCCTTCGCCAACATAGACCTGGAATTGTTGGGGTGTTAGGACCTAGTTTAACAATTATGCATCCATCCATGAGTAACTCTGTTCTGTAATCACTCATTCACGCAGGACTTATTTATTCAGCACTCATTCATTCAGGACTGTATATACATATTCATGTACAGTTGTTGTATCATTTCACATTAATTCTTGGACTGAACTTATGTAGTCATTCACTCAGGAACGCATATTAGTATCCTGTCAGTTGTATCTTTTTTAATTGCTTTTAGTATATCGAATGTGCAATACGTGCATTTATCTGTAATTTAACCCTATACTAAGGACTGTATTTTAAGGGAATTATTATTATTACCCTAAATTATATCATACACACATTTAGCTATTTAAGTATCTCTTCCTGTCATTTACCTGTACTTATTAATGTAACCATGCAAATATTAATTTACCTTTACATTTAACCAGACTGTATATTAAGTAAACTATAATTACCCTCACTTATATCATACGCACTTTTAGCTATTTAAGTATCTTTCACTGCCCGTTGACCTGTATAGTATAGTACAGTTTAGTATAGTATAGTTAACCATGCAAATATTTGTTAATTATTTATATCAACTTGCAATATTTGTATAATTTTCTGTCTTTTGTGTATTTCGTTCTGGCATTTTGCACCTGCCCTGTGTTTTTCGTAGCTGCTTGACAAAGTAATTTCCCCACAGGGATCAATAAAGTTGTCTCTGTCTCAGCCTTCTGGAAATACAGTCAGTCTGCTGTCTCCAGATGTAACCGTCCTTACTGATGCAGTGGTAGACACGTTACAAATTGTTCATTCATTAATGAGTTCAATGTGTTAGAGGGCAACGCTGCGCACACACACACACTGTACAACGACTGAGCGAGGGAGAGGCCCACAGGGACAAGTAAATGAATTCACATGAAAAGTTCAATTGCAGGTCTATTCTTTGTCTCAGTATCTCACCGCACACTCACACACAGCCTGACATGTTCAGGTTTGACGTCATCCTTGGCTATTTCTGTAAGCTGTTATTGCTAATAATAAAATGCATCGTCTCGTGATAGGTGGCGTCTTTCTTTCTGTCTGTCTTTCTTTCTTTCTGACGTGGTAACAGTGTGTGTCTGTGTGATTGACTGGTAATGACTACGTCCTGTTTTTCCCAGCACTACATATAAACACTTTGGTGGTGCACATATTGTATTTCTTTGAACATCCCAGGTGGCATTGCACCTGCAAGTGGCCAACCTGTCCTAACACAAGGTCTCTTTCTCTCCCCCTCTCTCTTTCCCCCCCCCCCCCCTCTCTCTTTCCTCCTCCCCTTTCTCTCTCTCTCGCCAGGTGTGAGCAGCCATGACTAAGTCCTATGAGTTTAACTGGCAGAAGCACCTGCCTGGCTTCATGCAGGAAGGAGCCTCATTCGACAGGTTTGATGATGTAAGACACAAACTCAAACTTCCAACATTTTGGCAAACACTGAGTGCCAACTGCCAACCTGTTCTCCAACCCACTTGACATGAATCCATTCCACAAGTTACCACCGGCTAAAGCTATGACGTTGAAATGTCTATTGACTCTGTTCCACATCACTGCTTAATCCACTGTCTCGTCAGTCCAGCCAAGCAATTTATAAACTATAAAAAGCATCTAGACATTATCTATACCCATTTCTTTTAGATTAGCATTTGGTTTCCGACAGCGTAGATTGATATAAACCTTGCTGTCTGTCTCTCCGACGTTTGCGACATTGTTTCAATATTGAAATTCAATCTCCAGCTGTCCCATAGTAATGAATGTGTCGGGACAAGACCGACAGGCACGCAGCTTTTCTCAGCCAATCGAAATCATGAATCAGCTGGCATAATTTTTATGGATATATATATATATATATATATATATATATATATATATATATATACACATATACATATACATATATATATATATATATATATATATATATATATATATATATATATATATATATATATATATATATATATATATATATACATACATACACAAAGAAAACAGGTAAAACGAAATGCAGCTAGTTTGCACTCTTTCCAGCTTCAATTTGAAGTGATTGTGTTAGCTGTGCTGTTGGGATCATGAACTCATTGTTATGGACGTCACTAGAAAACAGCTTAAACAAACTCAAATGCAGCTACTTTGCTGTTATTCTGGCTGCACTGTTTGACGTGACTGTAAGTTAGCTGTAGTTGGCTAGCTACCAAGCAAGGGATAAGAACGTTGCCAGCCAGTATGGCAAGGGAACATTTATTACGAACGCCTGGGTCGCGTCCATACATGCAGAACAAAAAGACTGAACGACTGGGTCGTGTCTCTGGCAACTGAACCGATAGGATAGCAACCTTAGATTTGTTGGGACTAAATCTCATGGAAGGATGAAATGGTACGAATAAATTCATCAAAATACATTTTCTACTGGTAGAAAACATATTTAAATATGTTGGTAACCCGTTGTATAAAAGTGATAATGCCCTCGAAGCCGGTGTTTGGAGGATATATTGGCACGGTTTGCCGGACTTCGACTTCGTCTCGGGCCTAACAACACCTGTGCCAATTTCTCGGGCATTATCACTTAAATAAAACACACTACCATTTCTATCCTAACTAGAATGTCATTGTTATCGGTCTATAGGTTAATTTGCATACTTTCGTGGAATTAAATTTGTTCTTAACTGACTTGCCTAGTTAAATAAAGGTTAAATAAAACAATTAAAAAATCAGGTTACGCACACGATGCATATGGGTCTGGTAAAATGTCTCACGCCACATTTTCCTAATGGAAAACCCTGACACATACACACATAAGTAGGGCTATCTCCTTTATGACACAATAATTTATGGTGTTAGTCATTAGAGCTAAAGGCACAGCCAGATACCACTTTAACCAACTTTGTCATGGCGACCCAAAGTCTGACACACACACACACACATACATACACACACGTGTCTGATTTTAGCCTCTGAAAGATTGAATGAATACCCACTGGGAAAAGACGCCAGATCACCATCCAATTTTGGTTAATATTTGAGTTCACTTTTCTACCAACGTATGTCCAACTTGTAATAAACCACAGAGTTAGCTTGGCATGGCTAACTATGGGTAGTTGCTTGTAGGCTACAAGTGTACAATAGCAAGAGAATAGCATGAGCTAGCAAGCAACGCTACTGAACTGGGTGTTTGTGGCCAGTGTTATGAGAAGTAGGTAATTTATCAAGGGTTTGTTTTACTTACATAGAAAATAGTAGCAACTGGTCGTGGGTGCCCTGGTTGACTGGCTTCTCTCCCTCTTTACATATCATCAGTAATCACAGTTAACAAAAGAGATCATTAGCCAGATTTTGAAACTTCTAACCTCCATTGTTTAGAAAACAATGATCAACCTTGTTATGATTAAAGAACAACATAATTCTAGACAAGCTGGAGGTCTCCCATGGAGTTGGCTGTTAGTGTGTGAGTGTTGATAATAGCTGTTAGGCAGACTGATAGAAGGCCTGCAGGGTACGACTGTGTTGATTAACATGGCAGACGTGCCTCGCCCCCACACACATGCTTAAATACGCTAATCAGGACCACAGTGTTGCCACCACCCGAAAGGACATCTAGCCAACTTGACACAACTGTGGGAAGCATTGGAGTCAACATGGGCCAGTATCCCATTCGACAACTTGTAGAGTCCATGCCCCGACGAATTGTGTCTGTTCTGAGGGCAAAAGGGGGTGCAACTCAATATTATGAAGGTGTCCTTAATGTTTTGTACACTCAGTGTGTCATTTTTGTTAACCTTTTGCTGCAGTGGGTTAAATCAGGGTCACACAGAAGGATTCTTGGTAGTCTTAAACAAATCTACTTTGAAACAAAAGTATACACCTCACACATGGTTATGGTCTTAAAAAAAAAAAAAGAAAGACACCTGGATCATGTCAGATATAGTTGAAATGTATTACATTTTGAGTTTGCATCCCAATATTACACTTTATATACGTCACAGAAGACTGAAATATAAAAAAAAACTGTTTGACATAGAAACACCAGATTAATTAATAATAATCTTTATTAATTATGAAACATATTAATAACATTCCACCCATGAGGCCAAAGAGGGCGCTTTGGTCATTGACTTCTACACAGCCCTTTTCTCTCTCTCTCTCAAACTATTGATAAATTGTATCGCTCTAGGTATCATCTAAGTTCACCTCAGACGATGTAAGAAGACAAGGTGTGTGACGTGCATAGAGGATCTTTCTCGGTGACTGACGACCATAATTGCTTTAGGTCAAAGGTCAATTGGAGACTCTTATTCATGGTGGCTTTGAGCCATTCCTCTGTCCTTAGGGAAATGCCTGTGTGTGTGTGTGTGTGTCCTTTTGGACTTCCCTTCCCATTATACATCAATAAATCAGTAATACAAATGATGACCGAAGGGAGACATTTCCTGGACCCATCTCCGGTCTGCTGCCTGATGATGCTCTAATTGGTTTAGGCACTTTAGGGATATCTGTGTGTGTGTGTGTGTGTGTGTGTGTGTGTGTGTGTGTGTTTTGTGTATCGGCTCAAACACCAGCCATTTCCCCCTCTCCCATACTCCGTCTCTCCATCTTCTTTTCTCCATCTTCTGTTGTGGAGGAAATATGAGGAAGGATGACAGCATTCCCTTCCTGTACCCACCTCACTGATGCTTCACGTCATCTTTCTCTGCACACACACACACACACACACACACACACACACACAGCTGCCAGTGACTCAGGCAGCTAATGGAAAACAAACCTCAGATCCACACCGACAGTCAAAATGGCCGCAGCAACAGCATACCTGATGTGGAATGTGCCCCCATAGACTGGGACCGTTGTGTGTATCAGGCCATAGCATCTGATTTGTTCTGTGTGTTAATGTTGGCTGCTTACTCAATCATGCCAGAGACTAGCAGATAGTTAAGTCATAACCATTATTATGACAGTTTTTTTTTTACAGCAGTTTTATAGTGGTTTTATTTATAGTGGCTTTAATATAGTATATAGTTTGATAGAAACCCTGTTAGTTTCTCACATTTACAGATGCTGGATGACTCTGACTCCTGTAGAGAACACTGTGCTCTTAGCAGTCGTGTGTGTGTGTGTGTGTGTGTGTGTGTGTGTGTGTGTGTGTGTGTGTGTGTGTGTGTGTGTGTGTGTGTGTGTGTGTGTGTGTGTGTGTGTGTGTGTGTGTGTGTGTGTGTGTGTGTGTGTGTGTGTGTGTGTGTGTGTGTGTGTGTGTGTGTGTGTGTGTGTGTGTGTGTGTGTGTGTGTGTGTCCACAAGAATAGTAAACCAAGAGAGAAATGACCCAACTGGGGGCATTTTGTTAGTCCTCACAAGGTCACATGAGTTTATGGTTAAGGTTAGAATTTGTGTTAGGGTTAGGGTACGGGTTAGGGTTATGTTTAGGGGTTAGGGAAAATAGGATTTTCAATGGAACTGAATTGTATGTCCCCAGAAGGTTAGCTGTACAAGATTGTGTGTGTGTGTTTGTTTGTGTGTGTGTCTGTGCGTGTGTTTGTTTGTTCAGGGTGTGTGTATGTCGGTGTACACACACACACACACACACACACACACACACACACACTTAGCAGATCTCCACTACACACTGAGTGAGGAATGTAAACTTATGAGAGTAGCTAGTCTGACAACCAGGGGTTCCCACTCTTCTTTCTCCAGACAAATATATGACTCCCACCTTGACATTCAGGTGAATTTTCCAGTGGCACACCAGGCCAGTGCAAACTGAAAGCTACTGGCCGGAATGAAAAGAATACTGGACCGGGAGAGCCGATGATGCGCGCATCATTGAAATGTTATTTAATTTGTAGGCTGAGCAAGTAGCCTAAAGTGACCTACTTGCCATATACAAATAATTACATTGATTGTTTGGAGGGACAATTGTTTCTTTGTGCAATCTGTTTCCTTTTTAACAGTCACTCTACAGTACTAGAATCTAGCCAGTTAGCCCTATTGACTGATTAAGGGCTAGCCATCTACGTAGGCAGGTAAACATGCCAAAATTAACACAGCATGTCTTTATTAACGTATCAAGATAAAATATTGTATTCAGGCAACATATGAGATGTAAATAGGCAACATTTCAATCCGAAGTCAGTGTATTTTGACTGCTCCTACTGGGTCGTGCCAATATGGCCGACCGGTGGCTTCAAAGCCTCTCACTGGCCAATACATAGCATCAGCAATCCAGGGTTTATATACATCATTGGTTTTTGTACTGTGCAATGTACAGTGTAGGCTACATGTGATGTCAGAGTTTGGAAAACAAATGCCCCGCGATTGCCTCAAATCATTATGATATCATTCTGCCAGGTAGGTCTACTTTGCAGTCAAAATTTAATTTGGAAGTTTTTTGGGGAAAGCCTTTAAAAATGTTCATTCAAACAGTGCATGATGACTGAATTGCGCATCCCAAAGATTCAACCAAAATTTCGGACTAATACTTTTTGAATACCTGGTCTGCATACCCATTGTTGCATACCTATTGCTGTTTGAATAAATCTTTATTATAAATAAATAGCATATTGTGAACCAAAAACTAACATAACCAGCAAAAAAAAACAATTCACTAGCACCCTAGCAAGCAATTAAAAATGGTGTTGCACTGACAATTCTAAGGGTCGCAAATGTGAGTGTTTTGGTTGTAGTTGTGAGCCGTTTGTGTCCGTGTTTGTGTGTGAGGGGGGAGGGAGGGGGCATGTGAGTGCATTTGTGAGTAGGGACAGAGTGTTCCTAATAAAATAAAAGCCATTTTAGTTTCATTAGGAGTAGAAGACTACACCATCCCAGCCAGGTTACCTCTTAACAGGAAGGAGAGCCCAGCATGATATTGTAGATACTAGCTATGACCGACATCTTTACAAGGTGAATACAACGGAAGCTCAGTTTACACCATACGGTGCACAACACAGATCGGCGAACAGGTGAAGGGTCAATTTGAACTGCATTCTTGGTGGTTTCCAACTCTAAATGTCAGGACTGTTAATTATTAGTCTGTGGTTAGGTGACAGTGGATCTGGGTGAATTGAACAGCCATATTTGCTCAGAGAAAGGGAGTTATTTTTGGTGTCGAGCAGAACATAGGACTGTAGGACTTCCATAATCTCACTGAAACACCACATCCTGCAGTGTGTGTGTGTCGCTCACTGTTTGCTTTAGCTTCAGTCTCTCTCCTACTCTGTCTTCCTCTTACACACACATGGGCGCTCACTTAGAATGTGGCAGATAAATGGATGGACTACTGGAATGTAATCCAAGTGATTTTGCTATTACTCTGTCGCCAGCCAACCCTTACTTACTCCCCCTTTCTCTCTCTCTCTCTCTTACACGTACACACACATTCAGACACACACACTCTCATGCATACGCACAGATTGCCATGGGGTGTGAACATGTGTTTCAGACTGATATTGGAGAGAGTGACATTGGACACTCCACCATTGTAAAAAAATATATATATATATTTTGGATGCTATAGAAATGCATTCATCAAGCCCTTAAAGTCTAGCATTTGTTTCAGACTGATATTGGACAGAGTGACATTGGTGTGTCCAATGACACAGACCGCTGCCCCCCTGGCCTGAAACAAGCCTGGCTGTATGACTAATAACTGAAACTGTGTGGTTTACCACATTAATTAAACTGTAAATAAAGCACAACTCTAACCTTTAACTTAGTAAATATAACTTCAGACTCTTGCTCCGATGCAAATGGTTTAATAAAACGTCTCCCATGTCACAGAAACTCACAGTAAGCATGTAAGAGGAAGTGGTCAAGGAGACCAGTGAGTGTTGCTTGCTACTTTAATCAGGCTTATGTTCTGTCACCAAGGTAGCGGTTGGTTGGTGTGTGGTACACATTCAACAGTTCATGATATTCACATTCCTGTGTTTTTGTTTGTTTGTTCTGGCACTAAGTCCTCCTGTCCTGCACGCTCAGGGTGTAGGTGTGTGTGTGTGTGTGTGTGTGTGTGTGTGTTTTCCTTGTGTATGAGACTCCTTGCGTGTGTGTGTTAACATCTTTACAAATGAGTTATCAATGCTGTTTATCTTGTTCCATAAGCCGTGTGTGCTAGCTAGGAAATGTAGGGTGTGTAATGTCCTCGGATGTCAAATAAAACCTCTCATTGTTGAGTTGGCTCTATTGTTAAAATGCTTCTGTCTTCTTGCAGGACCCGTTTCTGTTTGAGCCCAACTGTCTGGTCAAAGTGGACGAGTTTGGCTTCTTCATCACGTGGAAGAGCGATGGAAAGGTACACTCTCTTAACCTGAGCCGTGTATATAAACGTCTGTGGTCTCAATCTCTCGCTCAATGCAGAGCCCTGTCTTTAGTGTTCTGAGTGTATCCAGAGAGACATTGGTATAGGTTGGATTTTATTCAGAGAGGGAAAGAAATACATTGGTATAGAATGGTTTCCTTAGAGAGAGAGAAAAGGGAAGACTGAAGGGTATTTAGAGAGGATGATCCTGAAGAAAAACAGTCAAGAGGATTGAATGCAGTCCGTTATGTGTTGTTGACGTTTCGACTGCAAGGTCCTTTCCAACACTATTCTCCTTTTCCAACAATACGTTCTTGCTAATCAGTCTCCTCCATTCGCATGAAGAGCGTTAGGAATTAATAGGCTCTTTCTGTATGAATGGAATGAATAGCTTGAGACATACAGTCATGTGGAAAAAGCGTTTTTTGTTTTTGTTTTTTTTAACATATTTGTACAGATGGATATGTAATTTTCACTTCAACACTATTGACAGATAAAGGTTAACCACTGCACAAACCTGGCCTACATGGGAGGTCAGGAAGGAAGAAGCCTCTGCTGTCAAAAAAGAATATCAAGACACAGCTGACTTTTGCCAGACAACACCTGGTTAAAGTCAGTTGTCTTGATATTCTTTTTTGAGAGCAGAGGCTTCTTTCTTCCTGACCTCCCATGTAGGCCAAGTTTGTGCAGTCTCTTTCTGACAGTGTACCCATGCAATTCGACATTGATTGTGGCCTATAGATCCCTTGATGTTACCCTGGGGTTCTTAGAGACTTCTATGAGCATCTTTCGGTCAGCTCTTGGGCTGACTTTGGTGGGACTGTCCTTGGTAGTTTCCTAGTGGTCTGGAATTGGTCTGGAATTTTTGTCGGACAGTGGAATGATGTACTTCGAATTGCTTGGAAATGAAATGATGTACTTCGAATTGCTTGGAAATTGATTTGTAACCCCTCCCAGACTCATGGACATCAATAATCTTTCTTCTGAGGGCCTCGGGTTGGTCTTTTGATCTTTGAATGATGTTACCACACATCCATATGGTTAAGACCAAACCAATTTTCTTATCTTTATGGAAGGCTGGACCTTCCTCAGTTTTTCTCTAATGTTTTCTAATCATTTGCACTTTTTTTGGTAGACCTAATTTAAATTTGAGCCATTTTATGTGATGGTAAAGGTAGGGGTGTCCTAACTTTTTCCCCAGAAGGAAAAGGCATTTTTGTTTGTGTGTGATTTGTTAAATTGGGTAACTTTTATCTGTCAATAGTGTTGAAGTGAAGATTACATATCCATCTGTCCAAATATGTGTAAAAATAACTTTCCAGGGAGTGTACTTACTTTTTCACATGACTGTAACTTGATTTAGCCAAAACTGAAGAACTATCCAAAGGTGACTGAGAGGGCTGTGTCAAACGAACCCTCCCTGTATAGGAGATATGAGCCCATATTTTCACTAAATGTTGACTATAGCATTTATCATACACTTCAGCAACCATATAAGGCAGTGGTAGCCTATACCCTACTCCTGGAGAGTTAGATACTGGGTGTGCAGGCTTTTGTTCTAGCCCTGCTCTAGCACACCTGATTCTTCCAATTAGGAGGGTTGGCTACTCGTGGTTTAAGGTAATGCTGGTTGGAGAGGAAGGCCATTGTTATCTGTCACACTGTTGTGATTCAGCCGTTGTGTAAGAGGATAGCAAGATATCCCTCCACACTGATCATATTACTGACGCTCTCTCTCTCTAGGGTACTGTATTTATCCATGCTACATGGGGTGTGTAGGCAGATGTCCTTGAACAGCCATTTCTTGTCACTAGCTGTAGACAGAATGTCTATGGGGTTTCTGAAAGTGACAGTCAGGTTGCTACAGTAATCAGACAAAGCTAGGTGAGATTTGGGGAGTGAGGTGGGGTGGGAGTATGTCTGTTTTATTTGGTATTGACAAGATTTCTATTTTCTCTCTTTCTTTCTCTCTCTATCTCTCTCTCTCTCTCTCTCTCTCCCTCTCTCTTTCTTATTTCTCTCTCTGTCCTTCCATCTCTTTCTCTCTCTCTGCAGGAGGGCCAGGTTCTAGAATGTTCTCTGATCAACAGTATTCGAGTCGGAGCCGTGCCAAGGGTGAGATTTTGGAAACACCCTCCCTCATCCCACCCTCCCTCCATCCCTCTTTCAAACAACCTTCATGCCTTCCCACCCTCTCTTTTTTCTTACTCTCGACCTCTCCGTCTCGCTCTCTCCATCCATCTCCTTGACCTTATGACCCTACCATCCCAGCCAGAGGGCCAAGTCATAATTGGGGTGACGGTAACGTCACTAAGGGCAGCGGTACTTGGAAGTGGCCAAGGCAACAGAACAGAAGGAAAAGGACAGAGTTAGTCTGTTGTGCCATTGTTCCCATCGTCGTTAATACACTATTAATCAGTACAACATTTCAAGGACAGTAGTAGTGAACGCTTCAGATCCTAGAACAAGTACATCTACATTCAACAACATACTTGAGTATTTATTACCCTCCAGGTTTCTAGCTGTATCTAAAGCTCGTTATTTTACCTTGGATGATGTTTCTTACCTGGGAGGGATACTGTGCCTCTAGAATATAGTTAGTTGACTCGATAGAAGAAGGATTTCCAACAGACAAAGAGCTATTGGATTGAAAGCTGTCAATGTCTAGGCTGTTATGTGTCCCTGAAAGTTATTTCTGCTTTCTTTAAACAGAAAGGATTTGTTGACGATACAGTCGACATTAACCACAGAGTATTCTTTTCATGAACATCAGGGCTGAACACACACACACACACACACACACACCTAGTCCCTCCATTAAATATTGACTC
>CM042412.1:10412540-10437540 GCA_023634145.1 Thymallus thymallus | reverse complement strand
GCCTGCTTTCACCCACAGCACATGGTCTACAGCAGAGCTTGGACCTGCTAGAGCAGTACTGTCAGACCTGGGCCCTGACAGTAAACCCCAAAAAGACCAAAATAATGATTTTCCAGACAAATTCCAGATCCCAGGGAATAAAACCAAAGTTCTCAATTGGTGCAAAACATATAGAGTATTGCACACAATACAACTATTTAGGTTTAAAAATAAGTTCGACTGGACACCTAAATAATGCAGTGAATGAACTGAGAGACAAAGCACGCAGGGCATTCTACGCCATTAAAAAACAAATCCAAATTGAAATACCTATTACAATTTGGCAAAAACTAATTAAATGTGTGATTGAACCAATCGCACTCTATGGCAGCGAGGTGTGGGGTCCACTTACAAAACAAGATTTTACCCACTGGGACAAACATCCCATTGAGACCTTGCACGCGGAACTTTGTAAGATTCTCCTACATGTCCAGAGGAAAACTACAAACAATGCATGCAGGGCAGAATTAGGCCGATATCCACTAATATTAAAAACTCAAAAAAGAGCAATTAAGTTTTGGAAACACCTAAAACACAGTGACCCCCTCTCATATCATTACCAAGCCCTGCAATACCAAGAGTTGAGCAAAGATAAGAGTCCCTTCATCCAACTGGTCCAGGGGCTGAGTTCACAAACTTGTTCCACTAACACACTGAAGCCTCAGGACCAGAACATCCAATCAATAAGAATTAACCAAATTACAAAACATCTAAAACAAAACTACATTACCTATTGGAAAACACAAACACAAGCACAAAGCAAAATGCAGTGCTATTTGGCCCTAAATCGACAGTACACCATGGCAAACTATCTGACCATGGTGACTGATCAAAACCTCAGGAAAACCTTGACAAAGTACAGGCTCAGCGAGCACAGCCTTGCTATTGAGAAGGGTAGACACAGGAAAACCTGGCTCCCTGTAGAGGAAAGGCTGTGCAACCACTGCACCACAGCAGAACCAGAGACAGAGCTGCATTTCCTGACCAAATGTCAAAAATATAAAACCATCAGAGAGAGTCACTTCCCCAAATTTGAACAAGTAGTCCGGGGCTTTGAGGACCTCTCTGACATAGAAAGGCTGCCGATCCTTTTGGGGGAAGACATGACCAGCTGTGTGCTGGCAGCATGCTATGTTGCTGCCTGCCACAAGTTGAGGGACAGTGCCTGACATATTTAATGCATTTATTTTATTTTTTCCTGTTGTTATTTGTTCTTTGATGTAATTATATTTTAAAAAAAATATATATATATATATGTGTGTATGAATGTATGTATATATGTGTATATATATGTATGTGCGTGTGTATATGTATGTATATATATATATATATATATAAAATAGAAAAAAAAAATATATATAAATATATAGAAAAAAAAAATATATATTGATGTATGATACTTTGGCAATATGTACATTGTTGCGTCATGCCAATAAAGTGAATTGAATTGAAAATTGACAGGGACAGCGAGACATGGTTAACAGGGTGTTTACACTGTAGAAGGCGGAATGGCAAAGAATGAATAATAAACTACCTCGAGTAGCCTTCATCAGCCAAGCTTGAAGGTCACACACACACACACAGATAGACACACACAGATAGACACACACACATAATGACACATATACACGCATACGCTCATTCATGCTACCTCAATTTCTTGCTATTTGATATACAGACACACATGCACACACCATCTCACACTCTCAGCAGGCTAGTTGCCTTAAGCAGCAGACCTGGAAAGCTGACACAGTTATTCACATCAACATAGCCTGGGAACAACACACACACACACACACACACACACACAGAGAGACAGACAGGATGGCTGTGTGCCTGCATCTGCTGTTTAGCTGCTCTGCTATGTAACAGTAACACACTGTGAGAGAGGAGAGAACACACACAAACACAGTGAAAAACAAACGGCCAGAGAAGTCTGTACTTGTGTGTGTGAACCCTTTTGTTTGTGTTTGTTTGTTTGTTTTCAGAAGTGGACAGAGGGTTTGAGGTCAGTGATCCACAACTTCAGAGCCAATAACGTTTGTCCTATGACCAGCCTCAAGAAACAGTGAGTAGACACACACAAGCACACACAGTCTAACATTGTGGAGACATACAATTCAGTCCCTTTTAAAATGCTATTCAGTCCCTTTTAAAACCTAACCTTAACCTTAAACCTAACCCTAGCTCCTAAAACTAACCTTATCCCCTAACCCTAATTCTAACGCTAACACTAATTCTAACCTTTACCCTAAACCCCCTAGAAATAGCATTTGACCTTGTGGGGAACAACAAAATTCCCCCAGTTGGTAAAATGTTTGTTGGTTTACTTTTCTTGTGTGGACTTCTTGTCCCCACAAGTACAGTTAGACACATCCAGTAGTAAACACACACACACACACACACACACACACACACACACACACACACACACACATTCATACAACATTAAATACACACACACATTCATACAATATTACACACACACACACACCTCAACAACGTCCCTCGTATCTCCTGCCTCAAGAAACACACACACACACCTCAACATGTGTTGTCTTTCAGTTGGATGAGGATGTGCTTTTTGACCAATGTGAACGGCAAGATCCCAGTGAGAACGTAAGAGACACTTCAGTTAGTAATAACATTTATCAGCAGTCGTTTGATTGATGGACGTCGTGATGACAGCTGACCTCTCCTCTCTCTTATAGCATCACACGGACGTTTGCATCTGGGAAAACAGAGAAAGGAATCTTTCAGGCTCTGAAGGAACTGGGTCTGCCTAGTGGAAAGGTGCGGTGGACGTGTGCGTGCGTGCGTGTGTTCATGACGTGTGTTTGTCTAATGTTGTGCACGGTAACTTGCTGTTGTCGGATCTATCATGTAACTATACACTGAGTATACCAAACATTAGGAACACCTTCATACTATCGTCTGGGCATGGACTCTACAAGGTGTCAAAAGCATTCCACAGGGATGCTGGTCCATGTTGACTCCAATGCTTCCCACAGTTGTGTCAAGTTGGCTGGATGTCCTTTGGGAAACTGTTGAGCATGAAAAATGCAGCAGCGTTGCAATTCTTGACACAAAACAGTATTGCAGTTCTGGCACCTACTACCATAACCCGTTCAAAAGCACTTAAATATTTTGTCTTGCCCATTCGCCCTCTGAATGGCACACGTACACAATCAATGTCTCAATTGTCTCAAGACTTACAAATCATTCTTTAACCTTTCTCCTCCTCTTCATCTACACTGAGTTGAAGTGGATTTAACAAGTGACATCAATAAGGGATCATAGCTTTCACCTGGATTCAGCTCGTCAGTCTGTCATGGAAGGAGCATCCTGTTTTGTATACTCAGTGTACAATGTTATCTCCCTCAGAATGATGACATAGAACATTCAGCGTTTCCATTTGACATCTTCTACGCCCTGACTCAGAAGATCTGCCCTCGTACTGACATCGAGGAACTCTTCAAGAAAATGTGAGCTGTCACTAGCTCTACTCCCTAGACCTATTTTACTGTACTCTCCACCCTCATTAGCTACTCTGCTCTATTTCAGCCTAGAAAGCTAATTGCAGCATCAATGCTAGTCACAGATAGGTCTGTGCAGATAGGTCTGAAATCACACAACCAAGTTAATGACGTCAGTTTTGCTCACTGGGCAGACGTTTACAGTACAACATCTACATGGCTTTTTATTTGCTGTGTATTTTTCCAGCATGGTCCCAACTGTGATTCTGATAGTAATGTGATATTTGGTAACAGCCGTTTGGCCAACTGTTGTATTGATAGCTGTGGTAGAGACGCTGAGTGTGAATGACGGGATAGAGAGTTGAAGAAGAGTGAGAGCGAGAGGGTTGTTGTAAGCCATCAACATTTTATTAAACAGCCTGACGCTTCTCTACTAATAGCCTCTGGAAAAGCTAACTTGCTTAAACAGTGAAACATTAACATGTTTGTTTTGAACTAACTCAACGTATTTTAAAATGTTAGACCTGTGGTTATTTTAGCATGTCTCAGAAATGTTGATATAACATATAACACCTCTTAAAAAACCATTCTGCTTTCTAGTTCCTGACTGGCTGAGAGGGTTTTTAAGAAACGTAACATTTTTTGTTTTTCTAATTAATTCCTTTGCAGCAATGCGGACAAAAGTGATTTTTTAAACGTAGACCAGTTAGTCAGCTTTCTGAATGAAGTAAGCTCTTTATCATTCATTAACTTCTCTGTGTGACTGCTTGACCCCTCCCCTCTCACCTGACACAGGGTAGAAGTTGCACCTAGGCAATGATATAGGATCAGTTTCAGATGACCCTCCTGAAATCCTTTAAAAGGAAAATTTCACCATTTGCAACTTCTATGTTGTTGTTTTTTTAAATATAAAGAAAGATAAGTGTTTCCAATCATCAACGAATTATGAAGGCAATTGGTCAAAATCACACGAATAACACTGATGATATCTTCCTGTATATATTTTTTACTGCAAAACATAGAAACAGACACATTTTCTCATATGTCGATGTTTTTAGGAGTGGTGTTGGAGATGATGAATATGAAGTTGGAAAAGGGTGAACAATTGGGAGATACAATGCAAAACTGATCTTAGATCAGTGTCTTTAGGGGTAACTTCATCCTGCCCCTCTGTTGCTTGCCCCCATCCCCGATCTATACTGAACAAAAATATAAACGTAACATTTAAAGTGTTGGTCCCATGTTTCATGAGCTGAAATAAAAGATTCCAGAAGTTTTCCATATGCACAAAAAGCTTCATTTTCTCAAATTTTTAGCACAAATTTGTTTACATCCCTGTTAGTAAGCATTTCTAATTTGCCAAGATAATCCATCCACCTGACAGGTGTGGCATATCAAGAAGCTGACTAAAAAGCATGATCATTACACTGGTGCACCTTGTGCTGGGAACAATAAAAGGCCACTCTAAAATGTGCAGTTTTGTCACAAAACACAATGCCACAGATGTCTCAAGTTTTGAGGGAGCAAGCAATTTGCATGCTGACTGCAGGAATGTCCAACAGAGCATTTCTCTACCATAAGCTGCCTCCAACGTCATTTTAGAGAATATGGCAGGACGTCCAACCGGCCTCACAACCGCAGACTCTGTGTAACCACGCCAGCCCAGGACCTCCACATCCGGCTTCTTCACCTGCGGGATGGTCTGAGACCAGCCACCCAGACAGCTGATGAAACTGAGGAGTATTTCTGTAGTAAAGCCCTTTTGTGGGGAAAAACTCAATTCTGATTGGCTTGGCCTGGCTCCCCAGGCCCACCCATGGCTGCACCCTGCCCAGTCATGTGAAATAGATTAGGGCATTTTAATTTATTTAAATTGACTGATTTTGTTTATATAAACTGTAACTCAGTAAAATCTTTGAAATTGTTGCATGTTGCGTTTATTTTTGTTCAGTATATTTCTCCCCAGCCCCGCCTACTTGTGACTGATTGTGTATCCACGGGAGAGAGGGGCTTTCTGTTTGGCCATTTTGTCTGGTGTCTGTCTACTTGCTGCCTGCCTGCCTTCAAGTTTCACATTTTTTTATTGTCACGTGAAATGCTTCTGTTGCTTGCTCTTTTTCAACAATGCAGTGATCAATATCAGATCCGATTCCTGTTCTTTTGTGCTAGTGGTCTCTGCTTTGGCTGAAAACGTACCTGCTTCCACTTCTATCTACTGTATGTGTGGCAGCCTACCTGCTATAATGGCAAGTGGTGTTGTTATTATCCCTGCTGATGTGTGAATCTCTACCCTCTCTGCTTGTGAGACCATTCCCTACCTCTGGCTAACACACACCTCCTCTCCCCTAGCCATCGCAGTAGCTCTGTACCAGAAACTGTGGCTTTTTGGTTTGACTTTGAACACCCATAAATGAAAGATGTGTTTGTACCGGGGAAAGTACTAATATACATTGTCACTGTGTCAGTCTAAACAGTTACCCTGTGTTGCTTGTTAGTGTCTGCTGTGTGTGTGTTTTAGTCTCTTGTCATAATGGTCCCAATCCTAACCTGGCTAATGTGTGTAGTGAGTAACTCTTGCATGATGAGTAGCCTTACCCTAGCTTGAAACCTGAAAACTGCCGTTAGCTCCAGCAGCAAATGCCTAGGCATTGGGTCAGCGGGCTAGAATAGTCTTGTGGCACCCAGACGAAACCGGGTTCTACATGACTTCTGCAAGTAAAGTCTCTCAAAAGTAAAATCAATTAAAAAAAAAACGTTTAGCCAAAAGCATGCATTAGTGTCCATAGCGAGATTTGCGCAGAAGTTTTGAGTTATATGCACATTTCTCAAGTTAGAAATGGGACACATTTTCTTAGTGTGCAGTGACGTGTGTGTTCAGTATGTGCTTGTGAGGTGAGACGGTGTTGTGTATCATTGCGTTCTCCAGAATCAGCGCGACCCGCGGCTAAACGAGATCCTTTTCCCGTTCTACGACCCGAAACGAGCCATGCAGATCATCGAGAAGTACGAGAGAGACCCCGACCTCAAGAAGAAAGGTGAGAGAGAAGGATGGAGAGAGAAGGGTGGAGAGGAAGAGGGAGGGAGGGAGAGACAGGTGGGCAGGGCATGCACGTTGCTAGTTTATGTTAAATTTATCAGACCCCCTTACACATTCTCCGGCTACTCCTCCACTTCCCCAGGCCGTATGTCCAGTGATGGCTTCTGCAGGTACCTGATGTCAGATGAGAATGCCCCGGTGTTCCTGGACTGTCTGGAGCTGTACCAGGACATGGAACAGCCGCTGGCTCACTACTTCATTGCCTCCTCCCACAACACATACCTGACCGGGAGGCAGTTTGGAGGAAAGTCCTCTGTGGAGATGTACAGACAGGTTCTGCTCTCCGGCTGCAGGTAGGTGTATGGGGGAGGAGGGAGGGAGGTCGGGGGGGGACAGGCTGGGGTGTGGGGTGGTGGTGTGTGTGTGTGTGTGTGTGTGTGTGTGTGTGTGTGTGTGTGTGTTTTTATAGTATGTGTATGATCTCAGGTGTGTGGAGCTGGACTGCTGGGACGGGAAAGGAGAAGACCAGGAGCCTATCATCACTCACGGCAAGGCCATGTGCACTGACATCCTCTTCAAGGTACACACACACACAAAAAAACACTCATTGGCTGCGGTCCAAACACTTAAAAGACACACCCTATCCCCTCAGCCCTCAAATTAAGTGGACACTTCTGGTGACGTTTCGCGATGTCTGACGAGTGTACACTTGCAGGGCAAGGGGCGAGGGAGGAAGGAATTATTTTTAAATCCTTCTTTCCTTGCCCGGAAATTCGTCACTCGTTCATCCCGCGATGATTGTGTTTTCAGTCAACGGTAGCTTGTGTGTGTGCTTTATCTGCGCTACAGTCAATTATGATTGCATATTTATTTACATTAACTATATAATTATTCATATATGCCTACTGTATGATAGCTAGCAAATTAATTAGCTAACTAACGTTTGCCTGCATAGCTGGAACCTCTGAAGAAGGAAAATGTTTTATTTCTACATTTTCCAAAAGTTAACCAAACAAAAACAAACATAATTACTTTTACTAGATGTGTTTGTGCCACCATGTGCATTAGAATTTCGAACTTATTTACATTCGTTTTTACCTACACTTGTATGTTGACTTCTCTATATTGACGTTGAGGTTTTAAGTTTCGGCTGACTTTTCTTAGCGGATGTAGAAACAATTGAATTATGGGGCGTTTCAGGCCCCGACGCGAACATAATTGTACACTCGCAAACGCGACTAAAAACGAGGGCTTGGCTAAATATTTGGACAGCCCTCCGAGATGGCGACTGGGATTCCCCCAAGGGCATAAGGCGAGGGTAAGTGGACGAGGGTGTGTCTTTTAAGTGTTTGGACCGCAGCCATTCACTCATTCAGATTTGTCTGATCATTCACACAACGTTTGTATTAATTTCATATGGCAAGTATGCCCTCTTGTGTTGATAAATTGATACTGCATCTAATTGAGACCTGCAGATCCATGTGAATGTACACTGTAGTTATTGATCAGACACTCTTGTCCAGAGACTTAAAGCAAGTGATATATAGAACGGATTCAATGTGGTTCTAATGTCAATCCCCATGTTGTTTCCCCCCTCAAACAGGATGTGATCTCAGCCATCAGAGAAACAGCCTTTGTGACGTCTGAGTATCCTGTGATCCTGTCATTTGAAAACCACTGCAGGTAGGATTTCTAGTGCTGAGTGATACTTTTTGAGGTGGGTTTGGTTTCGGTTTCGATTATAAAAAAATAATAATGCTTTGGCATTTTGGTTTGACTTTGAACACCCATAAATGAAAGATGTGTTTGTACCGGGGAAAGTACTAATATACATTGTCACTGTGTCAGTCTAAACAGTTACCCTGTGTTGCTTGTTAGTGTCTGCTGTGTGTGTGTTTTAGTCTCTTGTCATAATGGTCCCAATCCTAACCTGGCTAATGTGTGTAGTGAGTAACTCTTGCATGATGAGTAGCCTTACCCTAGCTTGAAACCTGAAAACTGCCGTTAGCTCCAGCAGCTAATGCCTAGGCATTGGGTCAGGATGTGATCTCGTTCAAAGTAATCATCTCATCTCTATAGAGCTGCTGCTCATTATTTTGTAGTTCTTCAAAGTAAATAAGGCATACGTTTTATGACTGTATTTTCTGGTTGAGATACATCACGAAGCAACAGCTACTCTCTATATCCCCTGATCTTCTGTCTCTTCTAGAGAAACTGTGCGCATTGACTTCACAGGGGGAAAAAAAAAACAAATGAAATGGGATTCGAATAATTGAACCGGAAAATAACATAAATGTCAGTTAATCACTCAGCACTAAGGATTTCACAACTATCCGTAATGTTAAAAAAATATGACAATGTTATTATTTATTCCTTTACGTTCGATTTAATTATTAAATGTAATTTAATGACAACAAAAAAGAGGTGAAAATGGAACTAACGCTTGTCTTTTCTTACTAGCACTGACTTTGCTGATGAACTATATTGAGGAAAAAATGTACTTACTATGACTGCAATATGTGGTTGTCCCACCTAGCTATCTTAAGAGGAATGCAATAACTGTAAGCCGTTCTGGGTAAGAGCGTCTGCTAAGTGACTCAAATGTAAATGATGCCATGTTTGATCCTGTGTGTTCCAGTAAACCCCAGCAGTACAAGATGGCTCGGTACTGTGAGGAGATCTTTGGAGACTACCTACTGAGGCATCCTCTCGAGGGATACCCTGTGAGCCATCTACCTTCTACCACGCTATACCTGTCTCTCTCCTGTCTACAGTGTCTATATCTGTATCGTGTCTGATAGTACACGATGGTTGAACATAATAAAGAATATGTACACTACCGTTCAAACGTTTGGGGTCACTTAGAAATGTCCTTGTTTTTGAAAGAAAAGCTCTTTTTTTTTGGTCCATTAAAATAACATCAAATTCATCAGAAATACAGTGTAGACATTGTTAATATTGTTAATGACTATTGTAGCTGGAAATGGCGTACATAACCGTACAGAGGCCCATTATCAGCAACCATCACTCCTGTGTTCCAATGGCACGTTGTGTTAGCTAATCCAAGTTAATCATTTTAAAAGGTTAATTGAATATTAGAAAACCCTTTTACAATTATGTTAGCACAGCTGAAAACTGTTGTACTGATTAAAGAAGCAGTAAAACTGGCCTTCTTTAGACTAGTTGAGTATCTGGAGCATCAGCAACGTCAACAGTGAAGAGGCGACTCCGGGATGCTGGCCTTCTAGGCAGAGTTGTAAAGAAAAAGCCATATCTCAGACTGGCCAATAGAAAGAAAAGATTAATATGGGCAAAAGAACACACACACTGGACAGAAGAAGATTGGAAAAAAGTGTTATGGACAGATTAATCTAAATTTGGGGTGTTCGGATCACAAAGAAGAACATTCGTGAGACGCAGACCAAATAAAAAGATGCTTGAGGAGTGCTTGACGCCATCTGTCAAGCATGGTGGAGGCAATGTGATGGTCTGGGGGTGCTTTGGTGGTGGTAAAGTGGGAGATTTGTACAGGGTAAAAGGGATCTTGAAGAAGGAAGGCTATCACTCCATTTTGCAACGCCATGCATACCCTGTGGACAGCGCTTAATTGGAGCCAATTTCCTCCTACAACAGGACAATGACCCAAAGCACAGCTCCAAACTATGCAAGAACTATTTAGGGAAGAAGCAGTCAGCTGGTATTCTGTCTATAATGGAGTGGCCAGCACAGTCACCGGATCTCAACCCTATTGAGCTGTTGTGGGAGCAGCTTGACCGTATGGTACATAAGCATTGGGTGAAATCTCTTCAGATTACCTCAACTAAAATGCCAAAGGTCTGCAAGGCTGTATGGACACAATTATTATTTCAATAAAAAATCTATATTTCCTATTCATTTTGCAACTCATTTCATGTATGTTTTCATGGAAAACAAGGTCATTTCTAAGTGACCCCCAACTTTTGAACGGTAGTGTATGTAATGTTTCCATGCTACCAAAAATGTTGTTAAAATAACTAAACGTTTGTTGTTGTTTTCAGGTTGAAGCGGGTCGTCCCTTGCCTTCCCCCATCGACCTCAAACGCAAAATCCTCATCAAAAACAAACGCTTGAAACCTGAGGTGGAACAGAGTACGTATACAGTGACAGTCAACATGCAAGAATAGTTTTATATCCGTAGTTTCTTATAGATGTTGCTGGACTTGCCTGTTCTCTGTCACTCTGTATGGTGGCGGTGTTGACGTACACTATGTTGACGTGTTGTTGTTGTTGTTGTGTTCTACAGAGCAGTTAGAGTCCTTTAAGAAGCACATGGAGGCTGGAGAGACCAACACACCAGCCATCTTACTGGGAGCAGAGACCGAGGAAGATGTGGAGAATGGTGTGTGTGTGTGTGTGTGTGTATTGGAGGGTAACTGTGTGTGTGTGTGTTGGAGGGTAACTGTGTGTGTGTGTGTGTGTGTGTGTGTGTGTGTGTGTGTGTGTGTGTGTGTGTGTGTGTTGGAGGGTATCTGTCTCTCTCTCTCTGTGTGTGTGTGTGTGTGTGTTGGAGGGTAGCTGTGTGTGTGTGTGTGTGTGTGTGTGTGTGTGTTGGAGGACAACTGTGTGTGTGTGTTGGAGGGTAACTGTGTGTGTGTGTGTGTGTGTGTGTGTGTGTGTGTGTGTGTGTGTGTGTGTGTGTGTGTGTGTGTGTGTGTTGGAGGGTAGCTGTGTGTGTGTGTGTGTGTGTGTGTGTGTGTGTGTGTGTTGAGGGTAACTGTGTGTGTGTGTGTGTGTGTGTGTGTGTGTGTGTGTGTGTGTGTGTGTGTGTGTGTGTGTGTGTGTGTGTTGGAGGGTAACTGTGTGTGTGTGTGTGTGTGTGTTGGAGGGTAACTGTGTGTGTGTGTGTGTGTGTTGGAGGGTAACTATATATATATACAGTGGGGAGAACAAGTATTTGATACACTGCCGATTTTGCAGGTTTTCCTACTTACAAAGCATGTAGAGGTCTGTAATTTTTATCATAGGTACACTTCAACTGTGAGGCGGAATCTTAAACAAAAATCCAGAAAATCACATTGTATGATTTTTAAATAATTAATTTGTTCTCCCCACTGTATGTGTGTGTTGGATATATATATATATGTGTGTGTGTGTGTGTGTGTGTGTGTGTGTGTGTGTTGGAGGGTAACCGTGTCTGTGATTCTGTATCTCTAGCTTTAGGGGATGTGAAGGAGGTGAACCCTGACCTGAAGATCAGTACATCAGAGGAGCCTAGTGAAGACAACAGCCTCAGCACCAGTGTCAGTGTCGGCACCAGTGTCAGTGTGAAGAAAGATGGAGAAGAGAAGGAGAGGGACAACAGCATCAAAAAGGTATACATTTTGTAAATGTAATTTGTGTTTTGAGCTAAGACTCAGGACTTTATTTTAACAAACCTAACGTAAAGATAGATCTAACTGCTGGCGGTAGCGCTATAGGTCCAGGAGTGTGTCAGAAATATTTCCACAGCCGTTATTATGAGCACAGTAGCTGGCGGTGGCAGGAAAGGGCTGGGGTTTGATGAATAAACAAGTTGTAGGTGTGACGAGGGCTTGGCCACTCACTGACCAATCAAGGCATTCCATGACTTAATACTGCCTGCGTTGTATCTAGTTCTGTAGGTTATCAGTAGGGTAAACTAGCTAGCTGCATTTGCTAGCTAAGTAAGTGAAACTGAAAGTGGTGAAAAAAATACGGAATCTCTCTCTCTATTTCTCTCTTGCTTCTCCTTCATTTGTTTTAAAACTTTTCAACTATTTTCTTTCTCTCTCTTTGAGTCACCTACTCACCATATTTTATGCACTGCAGTGCTAGCTAGCTGTAGCTTATGCTTTCAGTACTAGCTTAATTCTCTGATCCTTTGATTGAGTGGACAACGTCAATTCATGCTGCAAGATCTCTAATAGGTTGGAGGACGTCCTCCGGAAGTTGTCATAATTACTGTGTAAGTCTATGGAAGGGGGTGAGAACCATGATCCTCCTAGGTTTTGTATTGAAGTCAATGTACTCAGAGGAGGACGGGAACTAGCTGTCCTCCAGCTACACCATGGTGCTACCCTACAGAGTGCTGTTGAGGCTACTGTAGACCTTTTTTTTCAAAATAGTGTGTTTTAATCAATTATTTGGTGTCGTGTTTATATTTAGTATAGTTTTATCTAAAAAGGATAACTTGTTATTAAATTCACTGAGGAGGATGTTCCTCCCCTTCCTCCTCTGAGGATTTTGGCCCACTCCTCCATACAGACCTTCTCCAGATCCTTCAGGTTTCGGGGCTGTCGCTGGGCAATACGGACGTTCAGCTCCCTCCAAAGATTTTCTATTGGGTTTAGGTCTGGAGACTGGCTAGGCCACTCCAGGACCTTGAGATGCTTCTTACGGAGCCACTCCTTAGTTGCCCTGGCTGTGTGTTTCGGGTCGTTGTCATGCTGGAAGACCCAGCCACGACCCATCTTCAATGCTCTTACTGAGGAAAGGAGGTTGTTGGCCAAGATCTCGTGATACATGGCCCCATCTATCCTCCCCTCAATATGGTGCAGTTGTCCTGTCCCCTTTGCAGAAAAGCATCCCCAAAGAATGATGTTTCCACCTCCATGCTTCACGGTTGGGATGGTGTTCTTGGGGTTGTACTCATCCTTCTTCTTCCTCCAAACACGGCGAGTGGAGTTTAGACCAAAAAAATCAATTTTTGTCTCATCAGGAGTCTGTTTGATTGAGTGTGTGGACCGATGTCTTTTATACAGGTAACGAGTTCAAACAGGTGCAGTTAATACAGGTAATGAGTGGAGAACAGGAGATCTTATTAAAGAAAAACTAACAGGTCTGTGAGAGCCGGAATTCTTACTGGTTGGTAGGTGATCAAATACTTATGTCATGCAATAAAATGCAAATTAATTATTTAAAAATCATACAATGTGATTTTCTGGATTTTTGTTTAAGATTCCGTCTCTCACAGTTGAAGTGTACCTATGATACAAATTACAGACCTCTACATGCTTTGTAAGTAGGATAACCTGCAAAATCGGCAGTGTATCAAATACTTGTTCTCCCCACTGTATATGCCTAAACCATATAAATCATGATGATGATCCATCATGTATGTAGAGTGTCTATGCTAAATTGTCATACGTTCTTCTCCTCTACCATATATTCCCACAAGGTCTCAGACTCCAGGACAGAGTCAGAGACAGAGTTGACGATTTCCATTGTTAGGCCTGCTTGTTAGAAATTTATGTTATTGAGTAGGCCTATATCTTTGTTTAATCTAATTAATAATTTTATTCATAATACAATAAAAATATATGTTAGTATTTTTACATATTGCAATAAAGTTGGCTAAAGTAGAAGATGATTACTCATAGGTAACTATAAAGCTACCATTGATACTGCGTTATAGGACTGAATAATTTAAATACGCTTGGAGAAGCTTCTTTGGTAACCCGACAAGAGGCGCTCTTTGTAAATGGGGATGGATACAAGCCAAGTAGCTTGTGCACTGCAGGTAGGCCTATGTGAATTGTGAATAATGCAAATGCATGTCAGCAAAAAGCCTCACGAGTAGACCATATAGAAACATTTTATGTACAGGATATATGGCTAATACATGGTCAGGATCAGAAAGACAGCAGACACATTGCTGTTGAACCAGCTTTCATTATAGTAGAGTAAGGATGGCTATCCTTACCCTAAAAACATTCGTAAAGTTTTCATACCCTTTGACTTTTTCAAAGGGTTTGAATTTTTGTTACATTACAGCCATATTCTAAAATGTATTTACATGTTTTTCCTCATCAATCTACACACAATACCCCATAATGACAAAACGAAAACAGGGGTTTGGAAATGCTAATTTATTACCTTATTCACGTAAGTATTCAGAACCTTTGCTATGAGCCTCGATATTGAGCTCCGGTGCTTCCCGTTTCCATTGTTCATCCTTGAGATGTTTCTACAACTTGATTGGAGTCTACCTGTGGTAAATTAAATTGATTAGACATGATTTGGAAAGGCACACACCTGTCTATATAAGGTCTAATAGTTGCATGTCAGAGCAAAAATCAAGCCATGAGGTCGAAGGGATTGTTCGTAGAGCTCCGAGACATGATTGTGTCCAGGAACAGATCTGGGGAAGGATACAAACAAATCTGCAGCATTGAAGGGCCCCAAGAACACAGTGGCCTCCATCATTCATAAATGGAAGAAGTTTGGAACCACCAAGACTATAGCTGGCTGCCCGGCCAAACTGAGCATTCAGGGGAGAAGGGCCTTATTCAGGGAGGTGACCAAGAAACCGATGAGCACTCTGACAGCACTCCAGAGTTCCTCTGTGGCGATGGGGAGAACCTTCCAGAAGGACAACCACCTCTGCAGTCCACCAATCAGGCCTTTATGGTAAAGAGGCCAGACGGAAGCCACTCTTCAGTAAAAGGCACATGACAGCCCGCTTGGAGTTTGAGAACGCAGGAGTGGCTTCGGGACAAGTCAACAATTTAATGCAGTTTAGAATAAGTCTGTAATGTAACAAAATGTGGAATAAGTCAAGCGGTCTGAATACTTTCCGAATGCACTGTACACGGGTGAAATGCTGTTTCAGCCGATCAGCATCCAGGACCCAAATAACCCAGTTTATAATGAACTATTGTTGTGTGTTCAGGTTGTGGAGGAGGATCCAACAGAGCTGTCTGAGGCCACAGAAGCAACAGACGCCACAGATATCTCGGAGGCTTCTGAGGATAACAACATCAAGAAGGTACGGGAGTTGGTTCAGCTGCTCTTTCTGTCATTACTGGTCACAAACTAGCCTTCTCTCTCCCTACTGTTGAGCGTGTAGCCTTCTCTCTCCCTACTGTTGAGTGTGTAGCCTTCTCTCTAAGCTCTAGCCAGTGTAAAGTTCTTTCTCTGGTCATTATATATTGATAATGAGAGTTTTCCTAACTAACTTGATATCTACTTTATGTGCTCTCAGACTGGAGGGTTATGTGTGTACAGTGTGGAGACTGAAAGACAAGGGAGATGTGTGAGTGCAAAACGTCAGTGTGTTTTCTGCTCCTGTGTAGACTGGAGAGACGACGGATGACGAGGAGGCTCTGATAGCCTCGTACACGTACGTAGGAGCCACCACCAATATCCACCCCTACCTCTCTGCCATGGTCAACTACGCACAGCCTGTCAAGTTCCAGAGCTTCGACATCGCAGAAGGTAACCTTCAACTTCAGTTATGCTGAATAAACTGGTTTAGTGAGTGTCAATTTAAGGGGCTTTATTGGCATGGGAAACATACTGTATGTTTACATTGCCAAAGCAAGTGAAATAGATCATAAACAAAAGTGAAATAAACAATACAAAATGTACAGTAAACATTACACTCACAGAAGTTCTAAAAGAATAAAGACATTTAAAATGTCATTATGTCTATATACAGTGTTGTAATGATGTGCAAATGGTTAAAGTATAAAAGGGAAAATAAATAAACATAAATATGGGTTGTATTTACAATGGTGTTTGTTCTTCACTGGTTGCCCTTTTCTTGTGGCAACAGGTCATAAATATTGCTAATGTGATGGCACACTGTGGTATTTCACCTAATAGATATGGGAGTTTATCAAAATTGGATTTGTTTTCGAATTCTTTGTGGGACTGTAATCTGAGGGTAGTATATGTCTCTAATATGGTCTAATATGGAAGTTAGCAAGTGCAGCTCAGTTTCCACCTCGTTATGTGGGCAGTGTGCACAAAGCCCGTCTTCTCTTGAGAGCCTTTCTCAATAGCAAAGTTATGCTCAATGAGTCTGTACATAATCAAAGATTTACTTAATTTAGGGTCAGTCACAGTGGTCAGGTATTCTGCCACTGTGTACTCTCTGTTTAGGGCAAATTTTAATTCTAGTTTGCTCTGGGTTTTTTTTGTGAATTATTTTCTGTTCATTATTTCCACTGTGTCAAGTAATTATCTTTTTGTTTTCTCATTATTTGAATGGGTCTAATTGTGTTGCTGTCCTGGGGCTCTGTTCACAAACACAAACAGACCTCACAGAGCCCCAGGACAGCAACACAATTAGACCCAACCAAATCATGAGAAAACAAAAAGAGAATTACTTGACACATTGGAAATAATTAACAAAACATAATTCACAAAAAAAAACAGAGCAAACTAGAATTCTATTTTGCCCTAAACAGAGAGTTCCAGGACCAGCTTGCTTAGGGGACTCTTCTCCAGGTTAATTTCTCTGTAGGTGATGGCTTTGTTATGGAAGGTATGGGAATCACTTAATTTTAGGTGGAAGTAGAATTTAACGGCTCTTTTCTGGATTTTGATAATTAGAGGGTATGGGTCTAATCCGGCTCTGCATGCATTATTTGGTGTTTTACGTTGTACACTGAGGATATGTTTTGTGGGATACACATAAGGTAATTCTAGGTCTTGCGGCATATCGTGGTTAAACTATCCCCAATTCAATGGAATTGCAACCCTTTGCATGCACAGTGCATTCTTCCATCACATGTGCAGTGCACTCTTCCATCACATGTACAGCTGATTCTCAAGGTCTTGCACACTAATGAGATGCTATTGAGCCTACACTACTACACTGTCTGAGCCAAGGACTACATGCTTTCTGGTATGTTTAGATTACAATACTGTGTGGGGTGAATATAGTTTATATGACATACACCATTTTTTGTTAACTAGCAAATAGTAGCATACAGTAAAGTGTGTTCCAATAATTTCTAACTTGTTAAGAATTTCTGCTAGTTAGTTTTTGCTAACATGTGGGTTTTAGCTTGCTTGAGCCTGCTAACTGTGGAGTGTTAATGTTTCCATACATTTTTTCATTTTAAAACATGTATCTTACAAAATAGTTGTTTAATTTAACAGTCCTGCTTTTTTTTTTTACTCTTATTTTTTGTTCTAATCTTTACAGGAAAATGCCACGGGCACTATCTGATTTGTGGAGACATTTCACTGCAGCTAATGTAGAAGGAAAAGCTGTGTACATTTGCAAATACTGTGCCAAATCATATGTGAAGAATGCAACAAAGATGCAGAATCATCTGGCCAAGTGCATAAAGTTCCCTCAGCCCTCACAACAAGCAACCTCTGACAAAAGACCCTCTACTTCTATTCAAGGTGAAAATGATGAATCAGACACCTTATCGATAGCAACAGCTCATGATCCTCCTGGAATCAGACGTTTTTTTGACTCAATGGAGGAACATAGTCAGAGAAATGCTGATGAATGTCTTGCTCGAGCTGTGTATGCAACTGGTTCGCATCTGTTGCTGACAGGCAATGTGTATTGGAAGAGATTTCTGAATGTTCTTCGCCCAGCATACACACCTTCAAACAGACATGCTTTATCTACTAATTTGCTGGATGCAGAGTTCAACAGAGTTAAAGTGAAGGTCAAGCAAATCATAGAGAAAGCAGACTATTGAAATCATCTCTGATGGGTGGTCGAATGTTCGTGGGCAAGGAATAATTAACTACATCATCTCCACCCTTCAACCAGTATTCTACAAGAGCACAGACACAAGGGACAACAGACACACTGGTCTCTACATTGCAGATGAGCTGAAGGCAGTCATCAATGACCTTGGACCACAGAAGGTATTTGCACTGGTGACAGACAATGCTGCCAAAATGAAGGCTGCTTGGTCTAAAGTGGAGGAGTCCTACCCTCACATCACACCCATTGGCTGTGCTGCTCATGCATTGAATCTGCTCCTCAAGGACATCATGGCACTGAAAACAATGGATATACTCTACAAGAGAGCCAAGGAAATGGTTAGGTATGTGAAGGGTCATCAAGTTATAGCAACAATCTACCTCACCAAGCAAGTGAGAAGAATAAGAGCACACATTGAAGCTGCCCAGCAACAGCTGTTGGGGTGGTGTTGTCATCATGTTTGACAGTCTCCTGGAGGGGAAGGAGTCTCTCCAAGAAATGGCTATATCACAGTCTGCCGATATGGACAACCCCATCAAGAGGATCCTCCTGGATTATGTATTTTGGGAGAGAGTGGTAAGCAGCCTGAAACTTCTGAAACCTATAGCAGTAGCCATTGCACGGATTGAGGGAGACAATGCCATTCTGTCTGATGTTCAGACTTTGCTTCAGATGTAAGAGAAGAAATCTGTACTGCCCTGCCCACTTCACTGTTGCTCCAAGCAGAGGAAACTGCAGTTCTGAAATACATCAAAAAGCATGAAGACTTCTGCCTGAAGCCCATACACGCCGCAGAGTTCATGTTGGATCCCAAGTATTCTGGCAAGAGCACCCTGTCTGGTGCAGAGATGAACAAGGCCTATGGTGTCATCACTACCGTGTCTCGCCACCTTGGCCTGGATGAGGGCAAGGTTCTTGGCAGTCTGGTGAAGTACACTTCCAAGCAAGGGCTTTGGGATGGGGATGGAATATAGCAATCGTGCCAACATATCTCATCAGCCACCTGGTGGAAGGGACTTTGTGGATCTGAGGCTCTTTCCCTTGCTGCCTCTATCATCCTCCAAATCCCACCAACCTCAGCTGCCTCTGAGTGCAACTGGTCCTTGTTTAGGAACACAAACACCAAAGCACGCAACAGACTGACCTTCACTGGAGGTTCCGGGTTGCTGACCTTCACTGGAGGCTCCGGGCTGCGGACCTTCACTGGAGGTCGAGTGCGGGGAGCCGGTACTGGGCTGCGGACCTTCGCTGGAGGTTCTGGGTTGCTGACCTTCACTGGAGGCTCCGGGCTACGGACCTTCACTGGAGGCTCCGGGCTGCGGACCTTCACTGGAGGCTCCGGGCCTCCTCTTCCAACGCCGTCCAGCCCTGTTCCTCTTCCTCCTCATCATTCCACCTGGAGAGTGGTACTGGCGCCTCCTCCTCTCGGCCAGACCACCCCCATAGCCCCCCCCCCAAAATTCCTTTGGGTTGTCGGCGGGCGTTTCCCCGTATCGCGCGTCGCGCATAACGCGCCGGCACCTCCTCTCTCTCCCTCTCTCCCCAGTTACGCTGCTTGGTCTGGTAGTGGTGGGTCATTCTGTCACGATCGTGTGTGTTCATAGACCAAGGCAAGGCGTAGTTATAGTTCGACATGATTTATTTAACCTAAAACTATACTTCGTCGGAACTATGCAAAATAACAAAGAAGATATAGATACAACAAATGACAACACATTTACTTCTAACTGACCATGGCCAAAAGGTACTCCCTATGGCCAGAGCCTGACACATATGATATGGTAAATATATCCAATGCAAAAAATATCTACATTTAAATGGTATTAATATTAATTTGCATTTATTTCCATTAATTCCCATATATTCTCGTTAATTCCCATGGAAAGTTTCCACATCTGAATATTCCCCAAAATGTGCAACCCTATTCACAGCTTTGTGGAAGTTACCTGTGCCGCTGATGTTTAGGCCGAGGTATGTATAGTTTTTTTGGGTGCTCTAGGGCAACGGTGTCTAGATGGAATTTGTATTTGTGGTCCTGGCAACTGGACCTTTTTTGGAACACCATTATTTTTGTCTTACTGAGATTTACTGTCAAGGCCCAGGTCTGACAGAATCTGTAGAGATGAAGATCTAGGTGTTGCCGTAGGCCCTCCTTGGTTGGGGAGAGAGGCGACAGATCATCAGCAAACCGTAGACATTTGACTTCAGATTCTAGTAGGGTGAGGCCGGGTACTGCCGACTGTTCTAGTGCCTTCCCCAAATTGTTGAATGATATGTTGACGAGGCTGGGGTTTAAGCTGCATCCCTATATCAACCCCCAGCACTGTGTAAAGAAATGTGTGTGTTTTTTGCCAATTTTAACCGTGTTTAATTTTGTGTACATTGATTTTATAATATTGTATGTTTTCCCACACCATTTTTTATCAATTTGTATAGCAGGCCCTCATGCCATTGTCTCTCTCTCTCTCAACTCTCTCTCTCAACTCTCATTTTAACTCTACTGTCTTTTCTCCCTCCAGAGAGGAACATCCACCACAACATGTCATCATTTAACGAGTCAGTGGGTCTGGGTTATCTGAAGACCAACGCCATCGAGTTTGTCAAGTATCCTTTGGTCCAGTGTCAACACACACGCAGTATGTAAATGCACACACACAAGATAGACACATTCACCCCAAAAATACATTTATCCAATATTTCCTGACCTGTGAAGTAGTCACGATGAGTCCATAGTCCTTCATGCTACTATTCATCTTAATGAATAACAGCATCAAAAGTGACTGACTCCCTAGCTATTTCTAGATGGCAACAACATCAGTATCCAAAGTGGGTCCCTTGGACGCGTCCTTTTTGGTGCAAATGCACGCCCACGGGTAACCTGGCAACATTCAAAGCCGAGCTGATTGGTCAGAGTTCGGACGTTCCCTGCGACGAAGTAAATGTGTGTGAGAGACGAAGAACGCTAGAGAGGGAATCCCCTCTGAGTTTTGCTCGTGCCTGCCTTGCCACGAACCGCGGAAGATGCGCAGTTGCGCGGTATCGTTTGAAATTAGCTCAATGAAAGGTAAGCAACAAGTGACTCTGTAGATGGCTAACATTACATAACTTTGCCCATTCCGCTAGAGCTAGCTATGCAGCATGTATTTTAGTTGCCAACTAGTACAAATATCATGTGGCTAAGTATCTCAATAGTCCTTTCGTAAACACTTAGATAACCACACTAAGCTATCAATAGACGAGACAGCGTCAGCCCAATCGCTGTTGTAAGATGGCAATAACACTTGATATAATTCACAGATAATATACCTCCAAAAACAATGCAACTATCCATGAACTCGATGCTACCCATCTAGTCAGTAGGCTGGCTGCAAGCACTCACTAAAAAGCTACATAGTTTGATGCAACTTCATATCCAAATATGAGAAAATGCAAGGTATTGATGGCAATGTTTTGTTTCGGTGGTGATTCCATCGCTTGGGTTCTTCCTTCTCTCGCATGCGTTTACTTCTCACAAGGGAACATTTAAACTCTTCCCATCAGTGCGGTGTTGAATGTTGCTAGGTTACTAGGTTTTGCACCAAGTTTGGCATGGATAGAAAGGATGCCCCCTGGACCAGAACTTTCTAAGTTGTAACTTTTCAGTTTTAGGTCACCCAGATATGAGCCCATGATAGACTCTGCTGTATACTAGACATTGTTTGTTTACAGACTCCATCTGTGGGAAACTGCCCTAGTTCCTCTGGAAGAGACTGATGTGCCTTTGGAATGGGGAACACACACACACACGTTCCAGTGGGAATGCAGGACACAAGCTGTTCCCTTCTTAAAATAGGTCTGCGGCCCGTTCGACACACACATTTTCACACACACAGACGAACACACCACAGACCTCAGATGCTGGACCATGTAATCCTACTGAACATACATACATACATACATACATACATACATACATACATACATACATACATACATACATACATACATACATACATACATACATACATACATACATACATACATACATACATACATACATACATACATACATACAGTGGGGAGAACAAGTATTTGATACACTGCCGATTTTGCAGGTTTTCCTACTTACAAAGCATGTAGAGGTCTGTAATTTTTATCATAGGTACACTTCAACTGTGAGAGACGGAATCTAAAACAAAAATCCAGAAAATCAAATTGTATGATTTTTTAATAATTAATTAGCATTTTATTGCATGACATAAGTATTTGATCACCTACCAACTAGTAAGAATTCCGTCTCTCACAGACCTGTTAGTTTTTCTTTAAGAAGCCCTCCTGTTCTCCACTCATTACCTGTATTAACTGCACCTGTTTGAACTCGTTACCTGTATAAAAGACACCTGTCCACACACTCAATCAAACAGACTCCACACACTCAATCAAACAGCTGTGTAAGGACATCAGGGATAAAATTGTAGACCTGCACAAGGCTGGGATGGTCTACAGGACAATAGGCAAGCAGCTTGGTGAGAAGGCAACAACTGTTGGTGCAATTATTAGAAAATGGAAGAAGTTCAAGATGACGGTCAATCTCCCTAGGTCTGGGGCACCATGCAAGATCTTACCTCGTGGGGCATCAATGATCATGAGGAATGTGAGGGATCAGCCCAGAACTACACGGCAGGACCTGGTCAATGACCTGAAGAGAGCTGGGACCACAGTCTCAAAGAAAACCATTAGTAACACACTGCGCCATCATGGATTAAAATCCTGCAGCGCACGCAAGGTCCCCCTGCTCAAGCCAGCGCATGTCCAGGCCCGTCTGAAGTTTGCCAATGACCATCTGGATGATCCAGAGGAGTACTGGGAGAAGGTCATGTGGTCTGATGAGACAAAAATAGAGCTTTTTGGTCTAAACTCCACTCGCCGTGTTTGGAGGAAGAAGAAGGATGAGTACAAACCCAAGAACACCATCCCAACCGTGAAGCATGGAGGTGGAAACATCATTCTTTGGGGATGCTTTTCTGCAAAGGGGACAGGACGACTGCACCGTATTGAGGGGAGGATGGATGGGGCCATGTATCGCGAGATCTTGGCCAACAACCTCCTTTCCTCAGTAAGAGCATTGAAGATGGGTCGTGGCTGGGTCTTCCAGCATGACAATGACCCGAAACACACAGCCAGGGCAACTAAGGAGTGGCTCCGTAAGAAGCATCTCAAGGTCCTGGAGTGGCCTAGCCAGTCTCCAGACCTGAACCCAATAGAAAATCTTTGGAGGGAGCTGAAAGTCCGTATTGCCCAGCGACAGCCCCGAAACCTGAAGGATCTGGATGGAGGAGTGGGCCAAAATCCCTGCTGCAGTGTGTGCAAACCTGGTCAAGAACTACAGGAAACGTATGATCTCTGTAATTGCAAACAAAGGTTTCTGTACCAAATATTAAGTTCTGCTTTTCTGATGTATCAAATACTTATGTCATGCAATAAAATGCAAATTAATTACTTAAAAATCATACAATGTAATTTTCTGGATTTTTGTTTTAGATTCCGTCACTCACAGTTGAAGAGTACATATGATAAAAATGACAGACTTCTACATGCTTTGTAAGTGGGACAACCTGCAAAATCGGCAGTGTATCAAATACTTGTTCTCCCCACTGTACATACATGCATACATGCATACACACACTAACACACACACACACACAAACACACACACACACATACTCTTTTCCTCCCTCTGTCATCTGTGTTAAGTCCTGAGTGTTTGCGTCCAGCTACAACAAGCGTCAGATGAGTCGGATCTATCCTAAAGGAGGCAGGGTGGATTCCAGTAATTACATGCCTCAGATCTTCTGGAACGCAGGCTGCCAGATGGTCTCCCTTAACTACCAGACCCCAGGTACTGTACTGGAGCATGTTAATCCTACTGCACATACAGACTCATACATGCACATGTGACACACACACCCTTCACATTAACCTATACCACTGTTTCTCTGTAAATCTCCTGTCTGAGGGTTGAGAGATGAAACAGACACACTCATACGTGGATAGAGCCACATGCGACACACAGACACAATCTGTACTTGTTATTTGCTTCCTATTTATGATGAGTCATGTTACCCCCTACAACACCAATGCTCTCACAGACAGACAGTCTCCCTCTCCTCTCCTCTCCTCTCCTCTCCTCATCCTGTCAATATCAATTTAAGGGACTTTATTGGCATGGGAAACATGTGAAATAAACTTGTACATGTGAAGTAAAAATTAACAGGAAACATTACTCACAAAAGTTCCAAGAGAATAAAGATATTTAAAATGTCATATTATGCTTATATACAGTGTTGCAATTATCTTTCTCTCTCTCTCTCTCTCTCTCTCTTGCTCTCTTCTTCTCTCTCTTGCTCTCTTCCTGTCTTTCTCACTCTTCCTGTCTCTCTTTCTCTATCTTTATCTGTCACTCTCACTCATTCACACACACACACTCACACACACTGTGAACCCTGTAGTTAACAGATGCTGCCCCATGTCTCAGGGCGATGGGGTTGTAACATATGGCTCCCTGTGAGTGGCATGTGTAGGACTGGAGGGGGGTGAGGGCCGGGGAAAGAAAGAGAGAGAGAGGGAGGAGAGGAGAGGAAGAAGAGATGATTCTCCCTTCTCTCTACTCTCTCCCTCTGGGTTGAGCAACAGCAAACACTGCAGAATATGACCTTGAGTTGTTGAACAAATCAACATGTCACAAATTAATTTAATCAACCTGAAAAATGTCATCTGTGTGTGTATGTCTGTGTCTGTTGGCATAGTGTGTGTGTACGCTTCAAGAACTGTCTGTGTCTGTGATTTCCATTGTAATAACACATAAACGGACTCTCTTGTCTCAGATCTGGCCATGCAGTTGAACCAGGGAAAATATGAGTACAATGGATCATGTGGGTAAGTGCTACTGCTGCTCCTCCCTCCTTGTCCTTTATCCTCTCTCCACTCCCCCCTCCTTCCATCCCTTTTACT
>CM042412.1:10340040-10407540 GCA_023634145.1 Thymallus thymallus | reverse complement strand
GAATGGCATCTCGGGAAAGCACAACTCGTCGGTCCTTGTCACAGATGGGCTATTGCAGCAGACGACCACACCGGCTCCACTCCTATCAGCTAAAAACAAGAAGAAGTGGCTCCAGTGGGCACGCAAACAGCTTATCTGAGCGTTGTTGCAGACCAGGTGCGTGCCTTCATGGCTACTGGGGGGTCCGACCTGGTACTAGATGAGTGTTTATCAAATCAATCAAATAAAATGTTATTTGTCACCTGCGCCAAATACAGCAGGTGTATACTTTACTGTGGCATGCTTACTTACAAGCCCTTTCCCAACAATGCAGAGTTAAACTTTATTTAATTGTTTTAATAGTTCAATAAATAAAACACAATAAAATAACAATAACGAGGCTATATAGGTGTACCGGTACCGAGTCAATGTGCGGGGGAACGAGGTAGTCGAGGTAATTGAGGTAATATGTACATGTAGGTAGAGGTAATATGTACATGTAGGTAGGGGTATAAGTGACTAGGCAATCAGGATAGATAATAAACAGAGTAGCAGCAGCATATGTGAAGAGTGTGTGTGTGTGTGTGTGTGTGTGTGTGTGTGTGTGTGTGTGTGTGTGTGTGTGTGTGTGTGTGTGTGTGGTTCTCATCACAGTATAGGACAAGGCTGATGGTGAATTGCTTTGGTTACTGGTTTAGTAGTCTTAGTGACTACCTACTCTCTTAGAAAAACATTTTTTGGGGGCTGTCCCCATAGGATAACCATTTTTGGTTCTAGGTAGAACCATTTTTGGTTCTAGGTAGAACCATTTTTGGTTCTAGGTAGAACCATTTTTGGGTTCTTCAAAGAGTTTTCCGAAGAACTGTTTTAGGTTCTAGATATCAATTTTTAAATTGTGCTTTGGATTGGGTAGGAGAAAAGACAAAATATAACAACATCTCTCAATCTATATCGAAATGCATTAATGACTGAAAAGTGCGTGAGAAAGATTTCTGTCCATAGACCTGAAACACCTCCTGTCCTTCTCTCTTTCTTTCTCTCTCCTCTCCTCTCATCCCCTCCTTCTCTCCAGAGCGATATAGCAGACGTGCCAAACGAGAGTTCGAAGAACGACAAGAAAGGGAAGGTGAACGCCAACGTGAAGATCAACGTGAAGACCAGCTTGACGCCACAGACCAGCTCAGACCCGGCTCAGTCTTCTACTTCTGCCCAGAACAACACCACTGAGACCAAGAAGGGTACGACACACACAGACACAGACCAGCTCGGAGCTGGCCTAGACCTCTACAGTACATCACACACCTCACTCACATTGACATAATTGAGATGTTTTTCCATTTCTGTCTTTGTAGATATAAATGCACTGGTGCCTAACGTGAACATTGATGACTTGAAACAGATGAAGGTGAGGCATAAGTTACCTTTACCCTGCTTGTTACTACTGGCCCCTAATATCTGACCCCTAATATATGACCCCTACCATCTAGCTTACTCCTAACCAGAACCTTAACAGTTCCCTAGTTCCCCTCCCTAGTATAACTGTATTATCTGGTAAATGTATTCACCAACATCATAAAAAAGTATCATGTTTATATATAATTTGTTTATTTATCAGTATCAATAATATTTAACATCAGTCAGATATATCCTGTAGAAAAAAACAGAGGGTCTAGATGCAGCACTGTCATTACTCAAACAGGCTTTGTCTAGTGTCTTTGTGCTTGCTGTCCTTTGATTGAATTAAATCTGGTTTCAACAATGTGTCTCTCCTCTCCCCAGACGCACCTTAAACTGATTAAAAAGCAACAGAAAGAGCTGAACTCTTTAAAGAAGAAGCACGCAAAGGTGGGTTGATGTTTTAGACAGCCCTGCCCTGAGACCTGTTCATAGAAGAGCAAACAACAACGGGACAGATCACACAAGGTTCATGTTACTATTAACAGGTCTCAGAGCAGGGCCAACAACACCGGGACAGATCACACAAGGTTCATGTTACTATTAACAGGTCTCAGAGCAGGGCCAACAACGCCGGGACAGATCACACAAGGTTCATGTTACTATTAACAGGTCTCAGAGCAGGGCTAACAACACCGGGACAGATCACACAAGGTTCATGTTACTATTAACAGGTCTCAGAGCAGGGCCAACAACACCGGGACAGATCACACAAGGTTCATGTTACTATTAACAGGTCTCAGAGCAGGGCTAACAACACCGGGACAGATCACACAAGGTTCATGTTACTATTAACAGGTCTCAGAGCAGGGCCAACAATACCGGGACAGATCTCACAAGGTTCATGTTACTATTAACAGGTCTCAGAGCAGGGCCAACAACACCGGGACAGATCACACAAGGTTCATGTTACTATTAACAGGTCTCAGAGCAGGGCTAACAACACCGGGACAGATCACACAAGGTTCACACATTGATCGTGACAGAGCGATCGTGACAGAGCGATGGAGACAGAGCGATGGAGACAGAGCGATGGAGACAGAGCGATGGAGACAGATATAGAGAGGGAGAGGGAGGGGTAAAGAGATGGAGAGCGAGGGAGAAAGAGAGGAAACAAAGAGTGATAGAGGTCTCTCCTTTCATCATTCACTGTTGTCTGACCCCCGCCCACACACACACACACACCCACTCCAATCCTAAAACCTAAGGTGTTTTCCTTTGATCTCACCAGAGAGTGGACAGACAGAAATTAGACTTGCTAAGATGAACACACAGTAGCTAGACTTCAGTCACTAACACCCTGTCCTTATGAAGTCCTTTCTTACGCATGTGTTGGTAAAATATGTTTGTATAATCAAGAGAGGATCTCTTGTAGGGTTGACCATAGTAACCTCCTGTTCTATTTTCCTGTTGCATAACAGTTGACAGTCAGACTGATGTTTTAGAACAGATGTACCCACTAGCCAGGGGTTTAACCATTTCCACGAATGTTTTGTTGGTGTAAGTCATCAGCTTAATGGTCTGGCTGGCTGTAATGCTAAATTACTTGATTAGGAAAGGCTGGACCAAGCTTTCTTGAGCTGTCTCTATCTCTGCAATAGTATCTCACTGTAAATCAGTTGATACCCTCAGTAATATGTTGTGTTTTGTTTCAGGACCGCACCATCATGCAGAAGTGCCACTGCACCCAGGTGGACAAGATGATTTCTCAGCACGACAAGGACCAGCTAACACAGGACAAACTGCTGGAGAAGGCCATCAAGAAACGCGGGTAAATATCAGGACCTGTAGATCAATCAATCAATCAATCAATCAATCAATCAATCAATCAATTATGAAATGTTGAAATAAACATTGAACATAAACATGTATCATTGTATACCTGGCATATGCACAAAGCTATTGGTGTGTAAAATTAATGTTTGTTCACCTAGCTAAGAAATACCTTTGTCGCCCCCATAGAGAAAACAACTGTCTGGAGTTGAAGAAGGAGACTGAGAGTAAAGTGGAGAAACTGACCACTGACCACAAGGCTAAGGTAACCTTCAGTTCACAGTCACCTCTGTGATTATTTTTTTTATTTATTTCACCTTTATTTAACCAGGTAGGTCAGTTGAGAACAAGTTCTCATTTGCAACTGCGACCTGGCCAAGACAAAGCAAAGCAGTGCGACAAATAACAACAGGGTTACACATTAAACAAACAGTCAAAAAACACAATAGAAAATCTATAAACAGAGTGCAAAATGTAGTGCAAAAATGCAGTAAGGTTGGGAGGTAGGACAATAAATAGACTATAGAGTAGAAATAAATTACAGAATTATCATCATTAACACAGGAATGAAGGATGTGCAAATTATGATGTGCAAATAGAGATACTGGAGTGCAAGATTAGTGAAAAATAAACAAAAATAAATATGGGGATGAGGTAGTAGTGTGGGCTATTTACAGAAGGGCTATATACAGGTGCAGCGATCGATAAGCAGCTTTGACAGCTGATGCTTAAAGGTATTGAGGGAGATAGGAACCTCTAGCTTCAATGATTTTTGCAATTCGTTCCAGTCATTGGCAGCAGCGAACTGGAAGGAATGGCGGCCAAAGGAGGTGTTGGCTTTGGGGGTGACCAGTGAGATATACCTGCTGGAGCGCATGCTACGGGTGGGTGTTGCTATGGTGACCAGTGAGCTGAGATAGGGCGGGGATTTACCTAATAAAGACTTATAGATGACCTGGAGCCAGTGGGTTTGGCGACGAATGTATAGTGAAAGCATTAGAAGGACATAGATTTGTCTTTGTCAAACCTGCACCTGCAGTGATTAGTTGAATAACATGACAGCAGCTCAGCACATTAAGGAGTAGTTAGTGATTATATAGTATTTGGTGTGATCGATGGATAGATGGATAAGTAGATAGGTACTTTATTGATCCCCGTGGGGAAATTACTTAGTGTATATCCTGTGCCCAGGTGAAGGACATCACAGCACAGCACACTAATGAGTGGTCTGAGATTGTAGTTTATAAGTGTTTAGTGTAGTATAATGGTGTGTATCCTGTGCCCTTCAGGTGAAGGACATTACAGCCCAGCACACTAAGGAGTGGTCCGAGATGATCAACTCCCACAGCAGTGTAGAGCAGGATATGAAGGACATCCACGTGGTCCAACAGTGTGAACACCTCAAGAAACTACTGAGTGGAGTCCAGGAACAACAGACTTTATCGCTCAAACTGATCCATGAACGGTGAGAAAGAGAGACGCACGCACAATCAGTAGGTCAGGGCTCTCAAACCCTGTTTCTGTAGGTCAGGGCTTTCCAACCCTGTTCCTGTAGGTCAGGGCTCTCCAACCCTGTTCCAGTAGATAAGGGCTCTCCAACCCTGTTCCAGTAGGTCAGGGCTCTCCAACCCTGTCCCAGTCCCAGTAGGTCAGGGCTCTCCAACCCTGTCCCAGTCCCAGTAGGTCAGGGCTCTCCAACCCTGTTCCTGTAGATTAGGGCTCTCCAACCCTGTTCCTGTAGGTTAGGGCTCTCTAACCCTGTTCCTGTAGGTCAGAGCTCTCCAACCCTGTTCCTGTAGGTCAGGGCTCTCCAACCCTAACCCTATTCCTGTAGGTCAGGGCTCTCCAACCCTGTTCCTGTAGGTCAGGGCTCTCCAACCCGGTTCATGTAGGTCAGGGCTCTCCATCCCTGTTCCTGGAGAGCTACCCTCCAGTAGGTTTTCACTCCAACCCTGTTCCTCGAGAGCAACCCTCCTGTAGGTTTTCACTCCAACCCTGTCTCCAGGAACCAGGTTGGAGTAAAAACCTACAAGAGGGTAGCTCTCCAGGAGCAGGGTTGGAGTACCATGCAGTAGACCCTACAGCTCAAAAGTGAACATGAACTGACAAAACAACTGACCCTACAGCTCAAACTGGAAATCCAGAGTTCTTCCTTGGGACATGTTGTGTGCTATAGGTACGATATCTCTGAATGAGGTCGCTAGGACAACAGATACAGTCTAATCATCTTGGCTACTGTGAGCTGTTGGTTTGCCTGTCAGGTATATGTGCACTTGATGAGGTTCCTTACCAGACTTTTGTTGTCCCCTCCCCTCTCAGGCAGAGCAAGGAGATGCGGGCCAACCAGGCCAAGACGTCCATGGAGAACAGCAAGGCAATCAGCCAGGACAAGACCATCAAGAACAAGGCAGAGAGGGAGAGGTGGGTCATACTACATATCACCAACTTAATTCGACTGCATGGAGATCATGGTTTATGTCAGGATGAATATACAAAACATTATGACTGACCAGGTGAATCCAGGTGAACGCTATGATTCCTTATTGATGTCACCTGTTAAATCCAGGAGCAGGTTAAAGAAGGATTTTTAAGCCTTGAGACAATTGAGACATGGATTGTGTACGTGTGCCATTCGGAGGGTGAATGGCCAAGACAAGATTGAAGTGCCTTTGAACGGGCTATTGTAGTTGGTGCCAGGCACACCGGTTTGTGTCAAGAACCGCAATGCTGCTGGGCTTTTCACATTGCATAGTTCCCAGTGAATTAAGAATGGTCCACTACCCAAAGGACATCCAGCCAACTTGACAAAACTGTGGAAAGCGTTGGAGTCAACATGGGCCAGCATCGCTGTGGAACGCTTTCGACACCTCGTACAGACCATGCCCCGACGAATTGAGCTTGTTCTGAGAGCAACTCAATATTAGAAAGGTGTTGTTAATGTTTGGTATACTTGGGTGTCGACTACAGCATGTAGGTCCCCTGTGAACACCCCTTCAACTGTGTCTTGTCTGTACTCGCATTCTTAGAATCTCTTACGTCTCGTTCTCTTCACAGGAGAGTTAGAGAGTTGAACAGCAGCAACACCAAAAAGTTCCTGGAAGAAAGGAAAAGGGTTGGTCTTCTATCCTACTCATTCTAATGCTCTGGCGCTGCTGAGGTGAATCAACTAGCGCCTTAGCCTTGTAATGGTTTGCTTAGCTAACACATGTCGGTGTTAAATGTAATTACTCTTTCTCCTCCCTCCATCTTTGTCCTTCTCCTCCGTCTTCTCCTCTCTCCGTCTTTGCCCTCTATCCCTCGCTCCATCGCTAGTTGGCTATGAAGCACCAGAAGGAGATGGAGACGCTGGAGAAGTCTCAGAAAGAACAGCTAGAGAAATTGGACAAGTTCAACGAGCAGGTGTCTTACCGCTGACCTAGGATCAGATTACCACACAATACAAAGTCGTATTGTTTGTCATCATTGTTCACAGCCTGTACATGTGTGTTACATGTATGTTGTCTCTCATACTTTTTCTAATATGATTTGCTTGTTTTTGCACCACAGCTTTTGAAATCACATCATGCCAATAAACAGTGTCAAGGTAGGCGCTTCCATCCATCCCATCTTCCTAACCCCTGAGCCCTCTCTCTCATCTTCTCGTTCCCTCTTTCAGTCCACCATCCCTCTCTCAATTGTCCCATCTCGAATCAAGCACTAACACCCTGCTCTAATGATCATACAATGCTTCCTTCCTTCCTTCCGTCCTCCCTTTCTTGAAGTAACCACAGATCTACCTGTGTGTGTCAGTGGATATTCCCTGTCCCTCCCTGTCTCCCCTTTGAAAGGTCAACTTTTCCAACTCCAGTTTTCCTATTTCTGTTCAGTCTGTTTGAATCTGCTGGTATCTCCTCTGTTTAGTCAAAGTGGATTCACTATAGCAGGTCCTTTCTACCTGTTAGAGCAGATTCTGTTCTATGAGAGCATGAGATTTTATGTTGTTGTACTTTTACTGTAGTTTAAATCAATAAATGGCTATATTGTTTCAGTAGAATTATGTCACTGCAAGTGTCTGGTAGAAGTGTGTGTGAATTCTTGCGTTGGGGGGGTGTGTGTGTGTTTGCGTAACAGTGTGTGTGTTGGTTCCCTCCAGGCCAAGGACATCCAGCAGATGGTGAAGCTGGAGGAGGAGATGGACCGCAGACCAGCCACAGTGGTTTAACCACTCCGACCAACTGAGTCTCACAGACACACACAGACACACATATACACTGCCCAGACCAGCCACAGTGGTTTAACCACTTCCACCAATTGAGACAGACAGACACACACTCCACCCAGACCAGCCACAGTGGTTTAATCACTTCCACCAATTGAGACAGACGCACACGCTCCGCCCAGACCAGCCATAGTGGTCTGAACAGCCCCACCAGCACCTAAGACACAGACATACACAAACCCACACACACAGGCACCGAATGCTCCCTCAAACAACTGACGCAGAGAACCAGACACACTCACACACCCCACTACACACACCCCCCCCCCACCCCCCCACCCCCCCACCCACTAGATCCCCTGTTTCATTCCCTCACCCTGCAATATTGTCATAGCTCATATCCTCTATCCCTCCATATCTCCCTCAGCAATGAACCACACCCACACAGAGTCAATTAACCACTCCCCTGTGCTGTGGAGTCATTGGTGTAGACCGGTTATTGAGCGACTGCTGTTGGAAGGTGGGTGGGGCATCCGAAACATTGAGAGACACAACCCACCTTCACCTTTCCATCTCTCCACCACACCTGGATCCGCTTTTTATATACCTACATTTTTAATCTGTTTTTAATGGAAGCAATGTTTGCATATATCAATAGTCACTGTACACATACACAAAGACACAGATACACTTACACACACATACACACAATCGTTATCGCGTCTATTCATTCTGTTGTCATGACGGCTTAAGCCGGGCCTAACAGATCATGTTTTCTGTTCAAAATCTTTTAAGACTTTTATTTTGTATTTTTAACGGTACCAGGTATCAATAACAGCACCAAAATATGGACGGGGAAAATACGTATGTATTAGTTATTAATTTTATGTCAGTAAAAAATATGTAAATTATGCTGTATACTACACAATAGTTTAAGTTATGTCCTGAGCACTTTATATGTGGTAGACTATCAAAACTGAAGTGGAAAATGGAGCGGCACACTAGATTTCTTTGTTTTGATAAGAATGTAAACTGAAAAAAGACAAAGTCGGATGATGGCTGTTCGGAGAAAACGAAGCCCAACGTCACGTAGTCCTAACACTGCAGCTTGTCCTTCACGCATAGTTTTGTTTTATTCAAATATTTTTTCAACAAATGTATCAACAAGAAAAAGAAATGCGAAAGGTTAAACTAGATACTGATTTAGGTTCTTTCACACTGTCAGAAGTGTATACAGGGAATATGGATGTATAGACCAGTGTTCTTTCACTGTCCTGTCTTGTACGACACTGTGTTAGCGTCAGAAATAACCAGTTCATGTGTTGTTTGTCCTCTTTATGCCATTTCACACATACATCTTTTTATTTTTTTTATTGAACCTTTATTTTGATAGGGAGTCATATATATATATATATATATATATATATATATATATATATATATATATATATATATATATATATATATATATATATATATATATATATATACACACACACACACAGAGTCATGTGAAAAAGTAAGTACACCCCCTGGGAAGTTCTCTTTTTTTTTTTAAATTTTTTTTACATATTTGGACAGATGGATATGTAATCTTCACTTCAACACTATTGACAGATAAAGGTTACCCAATTTAACAAATCACACACACAAAAAAAAAAGTAAAAAATGTTATGCAATTAAAATAAAAAGTGGGGAAAAAGTTAGGACACCCCTACCTTTACCATCACATAAAATGGCAAAAATTTGAATTAGGTCTACCAAAAGAAGTGCAAATGATTATAAAACATTAGAGAGAAACTTGGGAGGCTCCAGCCTTCCATAAAGATAAAATTGGTCTGGTTTGGTCTTAACCATATGGGTGTGTGGTAACACATCATTCACAGATCAAAAGACCTACCCGAGGCCCTCAGAAGAAAGATTATTGATCCCCATGAGTCTGGGAGGGATTACAAATCCATTTCCAAGCAATTTGAAGTACATCATTCCACTGTCCGACGAAAATTCCAGACCACTGGCAAACTACCTAGGACAGGTCGTCCCACCAAAGTCAGCCCAAGAGCTGACCGAAAGATGCTCATAGAAGTCTCTAAGAACCCCAGGGTAACATCAAGGGATCTATAGGCCTCTCTTGCCACAATCAATGTCGAATTGCATGGATACACTGTCAGAAAGAGACTGCACAAACTTGGCCTACATGGGAGGTCAGGAAGAAAGAAGCCTCTGCTCTCAAAAAATAATATCAAGACAACTGACTTTACCCAGCTGTTGTCTGGCAAAAGTCAGTTGTCTGACTTTTGCCCAGACTCATGGGCATCAATAATCTTTCTTCTGAGGGCCTCGGGTTGGTCTTTTGATCTTTGAATGATGTTACCACACACCCATATGGTTAAGACCAAACCAGACCAATTTTCTTATCTTTATGGAAGGCTGGAGCCTCCTAAGTTTTCTAATCATTTGCACTTGTTTTGGTACACATCATTCTATTTTTATTATTATTATTATAATATTTTAGCCATTTTATGTGATGGTAAAGGTAGGGCTGTCCTAACTTTTTAACCATAATTAAAATACATTTTTGTTTATTTTTATTGCATAACATTTCCAAAGTATTTTTTTTCTGTGTGTTATTTGTTAAATTGGGTAACCTTTATCTGTCAATCATGTTGAAGTGAAGATTACATATCCATCTGTCCAAATATGTAAAAAAAAAAAAAAAAATTCAATTTAAAAAAAGAACTTTCCAGGGGATGTACTTACTTTTTCACATGACTGTATATAGATATAGATAGATTAGGAATGGTAATAACAGGCTTATTACATGGTTATTACATAGTTATTGAATGGTTATTAATGTCCCATTACTGGCCTCTGGTAAAGCTGACTCTTAGCATCTCAGAACAGCCTACTACTGCAGAGGTTTCTAGTAGTGATTTAATTTAAACTATATTCCTCAACTGTGTTATCGGTGATGAAGCAAGGCTGTGTAGAAAATCACTTCACTGGCTATGAGTGAATATCAAAACAAACCATGTCAGGACAGGAAGTACTAGTTTGTTTTGTTGTTTCTGGGTTTTAGAGACAGCAGGGATGTATTTACCAGGGGTTTGTAGCTCTCTGTCTCAGCCATGACACGGTGGAGTTAGATGAAGTTGTCCCTAACCTCTGGTCTGAGGTCAGATATAATTTCATCCCACTTATGGTCAAGGTTAGATTTGGAGGTATTGTAATCTGATTGTAGATCTGTGGTTATGGGTAGCCTAACTTCTACCTGTGGCAATACGGTATGAAAGTGACGCAGCATTACGTCATACTTCCGGGGTCAGTCCCCTAATGTTTAGAATTGGCTTGACTATTATATCATCAAATTCGTGGAAACGCAGTAATTTAAGATATATATCAAATCTTAATTGTGTTTGTGGATTAATTTACTTCTGCCAGATGCCTTTTTCTGAAGTTTTCGCACAGAAGTTCTAAAACTACAATGCTACTTGCTGCGAAACTTTCATAGCGTATGACAGTGTTGGACAGGCAAATGTTTTAGTAAGAGAGATACATTGTGGGATTGTTGTTATAAAGAAATCATGGATACTGTAGTTTGTGTGCACATACTGTACACAGAAAGACAACTGTTTGGTCAGGTACTGCATGGCATTTCACTTACAAAGATCGACCAAAACAGGCAATACAAACACCATAAGTAACAACAACCACTACTTTTTAAACTTTGTTTCTGCTGTTGAATTCTGCTGCTGTTCACCCAAATGGTCTAAAGAGAATATTGTATATATTGGAATGTATCTAGGTAATTACCAAAATGTGTTCACTGGTGACCCTGGTCAATCAAGGTCTGGGGAATTACTGCGCTTCTGTTGGTTTCTGGGGAAGACAATTATCAACCACTTCTGTCTGTTCCTTTCTTATTTTCTCTTTTCTGTTTCAGTCCATCTTCTCACTCTCGCGCACTACACAAACGAACGAACGCTCTCACCACATATCTAGTGCTTTTAAATTGTATTCCATTGCTTTCAAATGGGCCAAATGGGTCTGACATTTAAATTATTTTACAACTGATAAATGCCAAAATAAGGGGTTATATAAATAAATATACATATATTAAATATAGTGTGTAGTTTAAGACTATATTATATTTGTTAGAGCCTTTTTTGCACTAGTTGAATGTTTCTGTTATGTGCGACTATGTCACTTCGCTACTTAGTTTGTTGAGAAAGCGAATTATTTTTGCAGAACAATTTCGCTTTTGATTTCCTTTTCGATTTGTATATCCTCTTTTTAGCTTGTGGACGTACGGATCGTCATCATGTGAGTGTTTTTGTATTTCTATTGTACTGCCGAGCTTCTAGCAATGAAAATACTGTTGCTGCTGTTTTATAGTATGTGTTCCAATAAACTATCCAGGGGTAAAATAGAACCTGTACTCCTGGCTCTTTATTTACTGGCCAATGGGGATACCTTAAAGGTGCAGTCTGTTTGTTATTTAGTACATCTGAATAGTGTTGTGTCAACCATTTTTGAAGGGGGAGAATGGTCTTTGCTAGTGTTCTTGCCTGCACCGGACAAAGACAAAGAGGAACAGCTCAAATGTATCAACTTTTTTCCTTATTTTCTGGTGATTTGAGTCAGGTTAATTGTGTTTGTTCTTCCTCTTGCTGCCACAAGAGAAAAATAACTCATGTATTGCACCTGAACGTCACACCCTGATCTGTTTCACCTGTCTTTGTGATTGTCTCCACCCCCCTCCAGGTGTTGCCCATCTTCCTCATTATCCCCAGTGTATTTATCCCTGTGTTCTATGTTTGGCTGTTGCCAGTTCATTTTGTTCATCAAGCCTACCAGCGTTTCTCCCTTTGCTCCTGTCTCTCTAAAGTGCCTGTTTTCTTGGTTTCCCGGTTTCGACCTTTACTCTGCCTGCGCTGACCTTTAGCCTGCCTGCCGTCTTGCACCTTTGCCCCCCTACTCTGGATTACCGACCTCTGCTTGCCCCTGACCTGTCTTTTGCCTGCCCCTGTTGGCACAATAAACATGTGTTATTCCAAAGTGGTCTGCGCCTAGGTCTCACCTATACACTGATAGTACAGGCTTTGAATTCACAAGTAATTTACTCAAATTGAGTTTTATTTGCAGATTTCAGTCAACAGGTGGTTTGGAGTGTTCAAAAGTATAAGAACTTTGTTTCCTTTTTAACAGTGTGAAACTCTCCCAATAATATCTATGTGAATGTAAACAGTGATATAATTTAATAAAATGGTAAAACAAACAAAAAAATCTATTGGTTCTTGCTTTATGAAATGACAACTGAAGATGAATTGTTGTGTCATTGAAGGCTGAGAGTGGGTGGGGGAAGCCCAGCGTCTTTCCCTTTAAGGCCCAATGCAGCTGTTTATATATCAATATCAAATAAATTCTGGGTAACAATTAAGTAACTTACTGTAATAATAGATTTCCATTCAAATGGGCAAAAATAACTTTCTCAAGCAAGATTTTAGCTTGGAGCGGTCTGAGTGGGGAGGGGGAAACTGAAAACTAAATGTTAACGGTAGAGAGGTACATTTACCAGTTTACTGCATGGTGATGTCACCATGGAAAGCTGAAACTCCTGCCCATACAAACCTGCAGATTAAAGGTCCTTTGTAGATTGCAAGTTCAACTAGTAACTATGAGGAAATAACACTGATAAGATGTGTTCACATTTTTAGTGTTAGTTTCATCAGCTGTTGAACAATATGTTACAAAACACAGGAAAAACTGAATTTTGACTGCACTGGGCCTTTAACAATGAACCCTGGCAGGCGAGGCTACTGTTCTGTTCCAGTTTCAATAATCACATTCAATAAGCGGTAAAATGATATACAGTCCCCCAGACCCCTACAAACAGGCGGTGCAGCCTCTGAAGAACCTTATCATAATTAGGCTATTAGTGATTCCATTAGAAAACTGGAAAAGTATGATAATGATGTTAGGTTGCCCTGGCAACTCACTGGCTTTTCGTGACTATAAAACAGCTTTGAGGGGTGGTATGTTTTTGCGGTGTGCATCAGTTTGGGAGAGCGGTTATACCAAACCTGCTCCTGAACAGATAATGCTTCTTGTCCAACATACATAAAACCGTTATTCTATCCGTTTAGCCATCATGTTGAAACTTCCCGAGGAGTCCAGCGGACAAACAGGCACCAGAATCCTCCTCGAGGCCATGTCGAACGATAAGGTTCACTTGGCGAGGTTCATTATCGACGCATTGGATGGGGAAATCATCGACTCCAAAATGGAGGGCGCGCAGACCCCCCTCATCTCATCTGTTCTGCTCCCCGAATGTCAGACCAGGTCCAAATTCATAGAGATGCTTCTCCATAGGGGCGCAAGCGTCAATTGTCAAGACGAGAGCGGCCGCACTGCGCTCAGTTACGCATGTGAAAAAGGTTACCTTGACGCGGTGAAGATTTTGGTTAGAAACAACGCAGATCCAGAGATGGTTGACGCGTGGGGGAACACTGCGCTGATGTACGCGGCAATGGCTGGTCACACACCGGTTGTTGCGTTCTTGGTGAGAGCCTTCAAGAGACTGGGGCTTCAGATAGACCGACAGAATAAAGTTGGCAACTCGGCAGTGGAGGTGGCAAAGTTTCTTGGCCACAGAGACTGTTTTTATGCACTCACCAGTAACTCAAAGAAACCCCGTGAAAACGACGTTGGGGGTCAGAAAGATGGTCCTTCCCACGTCAGCTCGGATTGTAACGTAAATGAGGAGAAGTTGGAGAGAAAAGTATTGGATCCCATTAAGAGACCAGATGTTCTCCAGGCGTGTCCCCAAAGCGACAGTTTAACAGCAGTGGACGGGACATGGTTCTTAAAGCGTTCGGGTCGCAGAAGAAATTCTCTCATCTTAAAGAGTCGATTACATTCAATGGATTCCATTGAAGAGTTTGAGAGAGAGATTGACAACCACACATTCCCACAGGAGCTGGTTTTCTCGGGTGTCCTCACCCCCAAACCCCCTCCTCGACTTAACAACCTCCAGACCTGCCCAAATCCGAAAAACATCTGTGTCATCACCAAACCTGGGGAAAAGTTGACCAGCTCTGACAATCACCTGCCTCTTCTTACCAGAGGATCTGAGCATCACATGTCAGTTCTTTATTCGCCCCGGCCGGCTAAAAACAACATCAAAATCACCCATAGCTGCGCGTCAATATCTACGCCAATAGCCTCTTCTTTCTCTCGTCTCGGTATCCTACTAACTCCTATCAAAGGCAAAGACGATAATGACAAACTGAAAACAGCACCTGACTTTAGTGTGAGGAGATTTGACGACAGCTACTACCAGAAAAGGTGCAGTTTGCCTACAAGCATCCTCAGTCCTGCACCTCCTGACCGTTCGAAAATACCTTCACGCAAAACCAAAACTATGTGGAGAAACGTTTCACCGACGGCCAACACCGACATTCCAGATTTTACACCACCTGTTGCCAGCTCCTCAAAGACTTTCACGGTATTGGGCAACAAACTCTTTCGAAGGTTTACATTCCCCGCGTTTAAACATAGCGGGATGGAGTCGCAGGATGGCGCGTGTGGAGGAGAACCCGTCTCAGGTTCACCGCGAGGGATGCCGCGTTCAGAGACGTTCCCGCTGAGCACGAAACACCCGCAGGTGGGTAGCAAGCCCAGCATAGACAGTATAAGCGCCGTGAAGTGCGAGTTTGACTTCAGTTTTAAAACGTCCCATTCTTCTTAAAGAGTATTTCTCTGTGCGTCATGTGTAATAGCCAAATGCACATTTATAGAGCCGCAGTGTGTGCAGGCTTTTATTCCCACTACTTTTATTCCAGCGCTACTAACACACTTTATTAAACATGCCTAATTGTGATTCTAGATTAAGGACTATATGAGATTAGTGGAATCAGGTGTTAGTTCTGTCTTGGGCTGGAACAAATACCTATACACACTGCAGCTATTCATGAGACCTCTTGTATAGTGTTGGGAAGGCGGTGGGGCAAAAACGCAAAGGCATATCCAAGGGGAAATCTCATTCAGCGCAGAGATGATCCATGTACTACTGTAAGATTATGTACATTTACTTTGAATAACAAACGCAAAAACAAAGCTATTCATAACGGTTCTGAAATAGCAATACTAGACATGCCATTTCTTTAAGGTGTTTTCATGTATTGCATTTATATTTCAGTTATATTATTGAATTGTTAAATATTAAGATTAATTAATAAATCATCGGTATTTCAAAATGGTAAGGGTTTGTATTCTTTAGAGGAGGAGAGAGAGGGAGAGAGAGAGAGAGAGAGAGAGAGAGAGAGAGAGAGAGAGAGAGAGAGGTGTGTGTGTGTGTGTGTGTGTGTGTGTGTGTGTGTGTGTGTGTGTGTGTGTGTGTGTGTGTGTGTGTGTGTGTGTGTGTGTGTGTGTGTGTTTCCTCAATGTTAAGCTTCTTGGTAAATTATGAAACCCTCACATAACCTTGACGTTATTCTGGGTCATTCTGTAAAGTCTACTGAGAAAGCAATGCACATTCACAGTGCATTATAGTTAGTTGTTTCATGTATTATTTATTGCCTATGTTTGTGAAGCAATGTGAATAGGAGGGGGTAGAGGTGACATGAGTATAGAGGTGGCACAGCTGAAATGGTTGACAGACCGTTTTGACTCGGTCAGCTATTCTTTTCTGAGTGCGTGGCATACACTGACAATGTCCACTATTGCCAAATTACAAGATGTATAACATCATCTGACACATCACACATATTCATTCATGTCGTGTGTTTACGAACGTTTAAAACCATTAGAATCATCGACACACAAAAGTCAAGGGTATGTATTTAAGCTGTAGTATGCACAATGTCTATGACAAAGGTGTGAGAGAGCGGACACTTGCACGCACACACGCACTGCGGGGTGTCCTCACGACTGAGTTCACACACTGCTCTGTGTGTGTGGGAGAGCACGCACACACACACACACCACAGCAACTGCAACCTGCCCAGAAGCAGAGAGGAAGGGGTAGCAACGATCCCCCTCACATACACTTACACACACTCTCACACACACCTCAGCTGCAATCACAGAGATGGGAACAGCAGAATTTCGGGACTGATTATAGCTGCAGTTGCTGATGCGAAGCTTTTTGAAGGAAACGAACTTCGGGAGAGAAACTGAACTTCCTCCCCCGGTGAATCGCCTGAGTCACGCAGATCGTCGTTTCCGGCTCCCTGTCTGTCTTAGTATGTGCAGGGGAAACTGTTCCTCGCCGCCGGTGACGCTTACCAAAAGCTCACCCATCGTCTGAATTTAGAGAGAGGAGAGAGTCTTGAACTGAACAATGTGTTCAGACAGTGGTTAACGAAATAACCGTGGCATTTTAATACGCAGCAAACCAGATGCTAACTCTCACATTCACCTGGAGATTTGCTGCATTCGTGATGATCTAAGCGTGACTACCAGACACTGAGCAGCGGTATCCCTCTTCTCTCTATTTCTTTCTCTCTCTCTCGGCGGGTTTACTACAAGGCTACCAGCCAGTTAGCCATTTCAGAAGTACAATGGAGTGGCTCAGATTCAGCACCTTGGACAGCGCTGGAGTTCTACTGTGTTTGTTCGGTAAGCGGCGTCGGTGTGTGTGTGTGTGTGTGTGTGTGTGTGTGTGTGTGTGTGTGTGTGTGTGTGTGTGTGTGTGTGTGTGTGTGTGTGTGTGTGTGTGTGGAATACGATATTTCGGTCGTGACTGCACACTGCAGCCTGCGTGTCTGTCTGTCTTTGTGTATGTGTGTGTGTTACATACGATATTTCGGTCATGACTGCACACTGCAGCCTGCGTTTCTGTCTGTCTTGGTGTGTGCGCGCGCGTGTGTGTGTGTGTGAGAGAGAGAGATAGATTACTGTTGAGTTTGTGCGTAGCAGCACAGCCACCTGTTTTCACGTCAGTGCAGTGAAAAGCGCTTTGTGAGAAAAATAGTCAAATGCAAGTCATTATTAGAACATTAGACTCACCGTTATGGGCATCCCTATGTGCTGCCCATGTTGCTAAAGCATGCAGTGGACTAGTAACTCACTCACTTGAGATCGAAGAGGTATCTTACAACCGTGTCATGTAGCGGTGTATTGTTTTACATCTGAGTGGGCAAATATACTCGAGAAGATCCGCTATATGATCGGCCAGTTGTCTTTTGGGAGAATATAAGTCCCTTTGAGTCTAATCTTTGAGTCTTCGGGCTCCCTGGTTTTGCTGATCATGCATGTTTGCATGTCATAGATAGATAGATAGATAGATAGATAGATAGATAGATAGATAGATAGATAGATAGATAGATAGATAGATAGATAGATAGATAGATAGATAGATACTTTATTGATCCCCGAGGGGGACATTTCTTTGTCAACAGCTACAACAACAAAACACAGGGCAGGTGCAAAATGCCAGAACGAAAATACACAAAAGACAGATACACGATACATGATACATAGAGCGATAGTATATAAAAAGTATAGAAATACAAGATGTCTGGAGTGCCAAAAAGCTATAAAAAGACATGGCATAGTATGGGTGGATGGCTGAATATGTACACTATACATTGGTGGATGGTGCATGGTTAACTATACTATACAGGTCGATGGCAGAGCAATACTTCAATAGCTGAACTGATTATTCAGTCTGCAACATCATTGACAGTAAAACACATTCCTATTAACCATCATTGACAGTAAAAACACATTCCTATCAACCATCATTGACAGTAAAACACATTCCTATCAACCATCATTGACAGTAACAACACATTCCTATCAACCATCATTGACAGTAACAACACATTCCTATCAACCATCGTTGACAGTAAAACACATTCCCATCTACCATCATTGACAGTAAAACACATTCCCATCAACCATCATTGACTGAAAATAAAGTAGTTAATTATTCTATTTTCTACAGATTCTATTGTATTCTGTTCCATCTGCTGACCCCACATGTTTTAAGCATATTCATTACAATATAGTTGGCGCTAAAGAAAACATATAAACTGTCATTGATTTGCCACTCTATACCCACTGTACTCTACACTGCTGACCTGACTCTATATCTCCCCGTGTTCAGGGATCCTGGTTCGGTTTACCCTCACGGCCGAGCAGGAGGGAGAGAACCTCTCCGGTCTGTCCACCAACCCGGACAAAGACATCTTCGTTGTCCGAGAGAACGGGACCACATGCCTCATGGTCGAGTTCGCTGTCCGCTTCACGGTCCCTTTCGATGTCCTCGCGCTCAACGGGATAGACGTAAGACACGACTCAGATATTTGATGGCTCAGCATATTTGTAGAATGTTACTTTTACTTTGTATGTACAATGTAAATATTGCTTATAAAACTGTGTAGATATTAAAGTTATAATAGCCCTACGTTTTATGACACTTTATCTTTCGGACCTAGCCTACTGATGGGAATGTGTAGGTGGACACATGTCAGACTTCGTCTGTCTATTAACTTGGACTGACATTGACACACTGTCACATTTCTGTATGTAAGAATTTGCTGTCAGTCAGACACACATGGGATACCCATGCCATGGTATTACGCACTGTGGGCTGTTCGTAAAATGATGTGCTGATATTTTGTAAACACTGTACTGGGCTGTAGCAACAGCGTGCCAGTGTGAACCAAGTCATAGAAGAGTAGTCTACTGAGAATCAATCATACACTACTGAATGATCTGTTCTGAACTCTCCAGCTGATCACGGAGAATGCGTATCTGGCTCTGCCTCGCGGGGCAGACATAGAGGGGAAATGCGGGAGCCAGGACGCGCATATACACATCTCGTGGAACGATAACGCCTACACACTCCGCATTACCTTCGTCAAGGTTTGTCCCCTACTATGAAACAGTCAGTGGGCAAGCCGCTGCGAATTACAATTGCCCCAAATCATTAAGTGCTTTTCTCCCTGTGGAATTCTTGTGAAAATCTGTTTGGGTAACAACGCCTACACATAACAGCCACGCACAATGTGCTGCTGCTGGTGATGATATGGTAAGAAACTCCTCTTGGAAAGCAGGGAATGACCGTGTGTGTGTGTGTGTGTGTGTGTGTGTGTGTGTGTGTGTGTGTGTGTGTGTGTGTGTGTGTGTGTGTGTGTGTGTGTGTGTTACAGGAAACCAGTGGCAAGGGAGATGATGTGTGGAAGATTAGCAAGGTGCAGTTCGTTTATGACACCTCGGAGAAAACGCATTTCCTCAACCCCTACAACCGTGAGTAGCAACGCTAAACCACTCAGCAATTTCTGTGTTTGTTTTGCGATATGGTTTAATTGAATAATTATTTCACATGCACTAAACTGGTACAATAAAGAAAGACAATTCACATGGGCCTTTGGATATTTCCAAATGTTATTTGTATTTTTTAAGTTTTCTTTCTACAAAACATTATTAATATTATTATGCTGATGATGATCATTTCCTTTGAATTTTTAAAAAAATCACTTCTGATTTATTTCAGCAATTTTATATTATAAGCTAATTAATTTGATAGCATTCATGACTTATTGAGAAGCATGACTTATGAAGAAGCATTGATTATAAATTATATAAAATTCACCAATATAGGCTACATTCACGTAGCCTCCCGCGACGGCACCGTTTTTTGATTAAATATTAATCCACATTTTTAAAACTCATGATGGGACAGGCTGGGGGAAAGTTGAAAAAAGAATTATTGAAAGCAAACAACTTTTTTTGCTGGATTTCCATCGATGGGTCTAAAGCACGTTTTGATTATACTGTAGGTCGACTCTTTTCTCTACACGCTACTGCGCAGTGGCCGTTTCATGTGTTTGTCTAAACAAAGGGAACCCTATAGCCCTTATACATAGAGGTTTTATACTTACGAGGTTTAAATATTTCAATACGTATTCCTACATCTTTCATATAAATATTTGCTGAATACATATACTTTTATTTCGATATTGTGTAGCGTTTAGGCCTACATATTTGTTTGACATATTTCTATTAACGTTGTGTTTTTGTGTTTTTCTGTATGACATGCATGCTTGTGTGTGTGTGTGTGTGTGTGCGTGCATTTTCTGTTTGTACCTACCTACTCATATAGTATGTCTCCTCATGTACTACATCCTCTTTATACAGCTGGGAAGCACACAGCCAGCTCCAACCATTTGTCAGCGTTAGAGACCCCTGCTGGCCGCTCGTATGTCTGCGAGGCTAAGCAGACACTCACCCTTATCTCCAGTGACCACCAGAAGGGAGTGACTGTTGCCATAAGTGACGTCCAGATCCAGCCCTTCGACATTGACTCAGACTTCATGTTCAGTGAAGGTACAGAATCTAACCCTAACGTCATACAGTCATGTTCAGTGAAGGTGCAGACTCTAACCCTAACTAACTCTAGTTTAACTAACTATAACTATATCCCTAACGTCATACAGCCATGTTCAGTGAAGGTACAGACTCTAACCCTAACATCATACAGCCATGTTTAGTGAAAGTACAGACTCTAAGCCTAACATCATACAGCCATGTTCAGTGAAAGTGCAGACTCTAAGCCTAACATCATACAGCCATGTTTAGTGAAGGTACAGACTCTAACCCTAACATCATACAGCCATGTTCAGTGAAGGTACAGACTCTAACCCTAACATCATACAGCCATGTTCAGTGAAGGTACAGACTCTTACCCTAACATCATACAGCCATGTTTAGAGAAGGTACAGACAGAAAAACAACCCACAGTAGTACTCCCCTCAATTTGCAAATGTTTCACACATGTATAGCCCACCATCAAAAAGGTTGTCATGTTGAGGAGAGATCTGACACTAGTGATTTTTATTTTATTTATTTTATTTTTTTATTTCACCTTTATTTAACCAGGTAGGTCAGTTGAGAACAAGTTCTCATTTGCAACTGCGACCTGGCCAAGACAAAGCAAAGCAGTGCGACAAAAAAAACAACACAGAGTTACACATTAAACAAAGTCAAAAACACAATAGAAAATCTATAAACAGAGTGCAAAATGTAGTGCAAAAATGCAGTAAGGTTGGGAGGTAGGACAATAAATAGACTATAGAGTAGAAATAAATTACAGAATTATCATCATTATCACAGGAATGAAGGATGTGCAAATTATGATGTGCAAATAGAGATACTGGAGTGCAAGATTAGTGAGAAAATAAACAAAAATAAATATGGGGATGAGGTAGTAGTGTGGGCTATTTACAGAAGGGCTATATACAGGTGCAAATGGTGATGGTGATGGTGATGAGAGTTTGCCGTAAAGTAGTATTGGAGAAGTTATCTCACAAAACCTACAAACTGCACTCTGCCCGGTCTCTTCATCTCCCTCTCCGTCACCCCTTCTCTCTCTGGGGCGGTGTTGAAGAGCAGAGCTGCAGGGAGGGAGGGTGGGAGGGAGGGAAGGAGGGAGGATGAGAGAGAGAGGAAAGCGAGAGAGCTCCTTAGGACTTTATTGCTGTAGTTATATCCCTGTCCTCAATGCAGACTTTACGACTGTAGTTATATAGTTATATACTGTGACCTCTAAAGGCGATCATGCTTCTCTCTCTGGACTGCAGTAAACTAGACAGTTTTTTTGCTACAGTGCCCTTCAACTATAGTGTTTAATAACCCTTGGTATACAGAGGCTTTTTATCTGGTACATATATACCTTTGACACATTCTGTAAGATCTGCTAACCACTAGAGAGTGGTAAATACATCCCATGATCCAGGACATAAGGTCATAGTACAGTACATGTAAACAATACATATCGCTTAGCTAATATGAGAAAAAAATATTTTAAGGTCCTGACTGTGAATGCCCTAACTGCCCCTAAATGTTACCCTTTCTAATTTAGAGACCGGTGAGACTCATAATGACAAAGAAAAAAAAAGGTTTTTAGAAATTGTTTCCAATTTTTTGTGGCACAGCGGTCTAAGGCACTGCATCACAGTGCTAGCTGCGTCACTACAGATCCTGGTTCGATCCCAGGCTGTGTCTGTGTCTGCTTATGGGGTATTGTGTGTAGATTGACGAGGAAAACATTTAATTTAATACATTTTAGAATAAGGCTGTAATGTAACAAAATGTGGAAAAAGGGAAGGGGTCTGAATACTTTCCAAATGCACTGTAGTTAAAGTTAAGGTTAGGTTTAGGTTTTAGGGTTGCTAGTCATGTAGCTTTAGTTGCACATGTGTGGATATACTGTAAGTGTGTGAGTGTGTGTGTGTGTGTGTGTGTGTGTGTGTAGCATGTGTTTGAATGCTCTGTTGAGCTCATTTGACAGATGAACACATCAGTAACAGTTGAGTTAATGCAAGGCCTTGGCACGCAACAGACAGCCAGCTAGACAAAAACACACACACACACACACACACACACACACACACACACACACACACACACACACACACACACACACACACACACACACACACACACACACACACACACACACACACACACACACACACACACACACACAGTTCTAATCTATTCACACATGAATGTGGTGTGTGTGTCTCCCTGAAGCCTATAAATGCATCACGGACCAGAGGGAACAGCTGGAGGAGACTCTTCCTCTGATCCTGGGCTTCATCCTGGGACTCATCATCGTCATCACGCTGTCCGTCTACCACTTCCACCTCAAACTGACCGTTGCCACCCAGTCTCAGCTGCCCTGCGACCGATCCATGTACAAGAACATGTAAGGAACTGGACATTAAAACAGCCACTTTACCACGAATAGGTAGGGAATTAGATATTATCAACACAATAGCACAACATGATGTTCAAGACATTACAACCACTATACTATAAAAACAAGACAACATGACCCCTCTCCATTCAAGGATTGGACATTAGAACAACGATCATTGACTACAATTATAACCACAACGTTCCTGCCTCTCCAAAGTCAAACCAATGTGACTTTTCCTGCTCTGAATTTCATCATACATTGGAGAGTAGGCCGGAAATTGATGGAGGCCTAACTTGCGATATGGCTAAGTTGAGATACGCTTTCGCGTAAAACCATGCATTGAAGTCAATTGGACACTTGCGCAACATTCGATTTATGCACACAGATTTTTCAGTTAGCATTCCACCCATAGGTGTTCTGTTTTTTAAATGTGTCCAGAAATCCCGGTTATGTCGAGACGCCTGCGCTTTGTCATTCCCCATCACTTGTCTCTCTCAGTTTTTTCTGTAAACGCGCCACTAAAGAAACCTCGCAGGTGGCAGGTCCAGAGTTGATGTTCGGCTGAAGTTTTTACTTTCCCAAATTGATTTTTTTCCTTTTCGTTTTTGAATGCAATCATAGTGGTGAAAGTGGAGAGTGTTGTGGTGTGTGCAGGTGTATCAACGACCTTCAGAAATCATGAAAAATAAATCCTTGCAGGCAATGTGTTTACTTTGGTTTGATGGATCCTTTTCTAGGTCCTATTTTAGGGAATTATATCAAGGAAAAATAAAATATGAAATATGTAAATAAAACAAATAAAAGATTTTCTCTAAAAAACTTGCGAAGAAAATATTTAATGATTTATCTCATATCAGAATGTCAGAAGAAGAAAGTGTATCATTGTGAAAGAAATGTGCAAATATATTTAAGATTTAAACATAATACATGTAAAATATTTTCAGAAAGAGCTATGCTGATGCAAACTTTAATGTTCATTGAAATAAATTTCATAGGAGATATCCTAAGTCTGTGTTGGTCTGTTTTTCATGTTGTTTTGTATATACCCATATAAAACTGGTTAGCTATACCTTTGGACAACTTCCAATCGCTCCGATTGTTGGATAGGTAGGCCTATTGTAAAATAGATTTTGCCTGTTTTTCAGACTTCAGTGGCCCTATGTTGCAGAACATGAGAATAAAACATGAAACATTGTCGCACTAAATGGACTTAAAATACGAAAGAGATGGGTTACATTCATAATACTCATTGAAGTCCCAACCATGAGTCTTCCAGGGGAGCGGCTGAGAGCTGCGACTGAGGCCAGGTGATCAATGCTCCTGTCGGGCGTGGCATGGCCCAGTTGTCGAGGCGGAGATGGAGTATTGATCTCGCCGTTTGACTCTGGGCCTTCGGATGAAACGCGATATGAGCAAGTCAAATTGAAAATAAATGGAGCATCCGTGACATCCACACCTCTTTGTTTGAACACCACAGACATCATCATGAATCATGTCACCGCTGACACAAGTCATCAAACACAGAGCCCTTACCTGGTGTATGTGTCGCTCCGAAGTCCCATCTATCTTTAGTTTGACACTTTGCACAGACTGAATTAATGACATTTTATTTGATGAATGAATGAATCCCTTATGGGATTCATTTACATAATCAAACATACAATAATTCACTGTGATAATTCAGTGATAATTCTTCTTCCGGTTTTCTCTGCAGTGCGCATCACATGAAGAGTGAAATAAAAGAATACAATAAAAATCAATACATTATAAATAGTAAATAAGGTTATCCAAACAATAATTATAAATCCAGAAAAATGAAACGGAAGGCATTTGAACCCAGTCTGGCAGAAAGAGAAGATTCATGTGGGAGACAGGCCTACACACAGACTGTTAAAATGACCTGTTAGGCCTACCCTTTTTAGCAGTGAGAAACAAACAATGCCTATACAGAATCCATTGTCTTTCTACTGCTTTATGGGTGACAGTTGAAGGAGGCAATTAGCGTGGGTGGTTATCTGGCTGGTCTGGTGGTGTACAATCAGTCCCAGAGTCACAGTGGGCCTAGTTTGGTTCACTGCTAGTTTATTTACCGTCTGTGGTTAAGATGTCTTCCTGTGAAAGAGGAGTTTTATTATTCCTTACTAATCAGTGACCTTAATTCATCAATCAAGTACAAGGGTGGAGCGAAAACCTGCTGACACTCAGCCCTCCGTCGAATGAGTTTGACAGGTACTTTAGTTGTTTTAGCTACAGAGGCAAGGCTATTGTTGATACACCAGTGTCTGCTATATATGTACCGCTAAACATTATTAGACCAACACTGGAGAATGTTTAGGGTCATATTCATTTTAAAATCTGTGGTTTGGTGTTATCAGGGATGTACAAAAAACCTAATTCGTATTCATCTGTAGTGTGGACAAGGTGGGATGTAGCCTGAACAACAAGAAACTAGTGGCGATGGGAGATTTCAGCAACATGGACAGCGATGAATTGGGAAACCTCGAGATCTGACGTTCAGAACCACAGGACAGTGGACAGACATGCAACTACAACGCCACAGCCACTGGAAAAACCCAATTTAATGGATAAGGCCTACACACGAAGCAATAAGCCTGCAGGGCAAGACTCCCACACCAACATCCATATTTAATTTCATATATAAACCTTAGAATTGTGAATTATAGGGATTAAATGTGCAATTAATTTAAGTATTATTGATTCTTTGAACTACTGTATATTTCTACATGCATGAATGTGTATTTGAATGAATTTACCCTGTAAACGTCTGATTGTGGGTTTAAAGGTCCTCAGATTGACCCTGGGTTTGTACAGGTGAGATTGAGGAAAAACATGCTACACTTGTCAATGTTTCGTTTTTGCTTTTTTAATCAAAACCTGTTTTATTGATAACACACACACACATGCCATATCACTGTACAAGCAACACCATTGATAGTAGTACTCATTCAAGTCCCCAGATAGTCGTCAAGGATGAGCCAGCTCACACACACAATCACACACCCGCTCAAGCACACACGTTCATATTTACATATTACTGTGAATGATGGGGTTACACTGTTCTCTGGTCCAATCAGAACTGACAATCAGATTGCGTGTGTGTGTGTGTGTGGGATAGGATAGGATAGGATAGGATAGGGAACAGATGACAGCCAGGATGTGTGAGAGTGGAAAATAAGACCTTTCATCACTGTGTGTCGACTGAGAAGCTCAGATATTGCTATAGGAGTGCCCTTTGAATTTCTAGGAGTGTGATGATGGGTAAAGAAAATGGCTCCGTTTCAAATCAACTCTTCCTGCCAATCCACTCAAACAGTGCCAAGTGGGATTTGTGTTAAATTACATTGTCAAAATATTAATACATTGGTGATGATAGATACGTTTGGGTTATTGCTTATATAACATAACCAATACCACTGTCTGTATGGCTGTTGATTTTTATACATGTAAAACAAAATGAAAGAAAGGCCTCACTACCAAAAAATAAACCTTCAATTCAAAAAAATAAATACAAACTTTAAAACAGTATACAACATTCTGGCATTACACTTTTTGTACAAACTCGATGGAGATTCTGTCTACGAATGTGGGATAATAAATATATTCAGGTTTATTTTTGTAACAGTTAGGAGTTGGTTTATTTGGGATATATCTTAAATTCTCAATCAAAAATGTATTATTATTATAAACAGTAAGAAAGACCTTTGCAGAAACTCTGATTTATATGTAATACTGCCCATATCACAATAGTTACGACACAATAAAATACTGCAAATTATCAAAACTGTACAGAAAAACGTACATATTTCTCTAAAATACATTTTCACTATTGGTGTGAGACGAGAGAAGTGAAGAGTGCGATGTTTTATTCCACCAATAGGATAACAACCTGTCTTCCAGCCAGACTAAGACACACCCACACCGCTCCCACTCAGACATCACCAAACGCTTCTCAGCACCAAATGCTGCTTCCTGATCATTCTGAGATCGACTGCTCATATCCGAGGCGGTTGGCATGTCTCATGGGTCCCTCAACATGGCGGCCAGCCAGGCAGTCTCAGCTAATCACCTCACACCGTCTACACTCTAGTCGATGGTTACTACAGTATAACTCTACAGACAGGACCACCCACCCTATAGATCTCTACTGGTCTAACAGTAGAAACTGCACCAGGACCACCCACCCTATAGATCTCTACTGGCCTAACAGCCTAGAGAATCCAAAGAGTTCAAACCAAGAGGCTAATCTTGTTTGCATTTGGCGTCAGGACAAGCAGCAAGCCGGCCACAGAAGACTGAGACTCCTACAGTATATTTCCCTATACTCCAGTGTTGAACTTTATATAGTGTTTCTCAAAATAGAGGATATCACATTTTTCTTTTAATCTTTTCTTCATAAATAATACCTCAAGCTAAACTACTGCACGGTTACAGGTGTGAGCGTTTGTTTAGTGGCGTAGTCTCTCAGGTCAGGTGGGTGTTTGCTTGTTTGGCAAGGTGTGGGGCGGGAGGTTAGGTCAGCGGTGGCGGTAGTGCCTCATTAGGGGGACGATGCAGGATGGGGGACCCGAGAGCTTGAGGAAGGGGTGCTGGAGCAACTCCTGAGCTGTGGCTCGCTGAGACGGCTCTCTAACCAACATCAGGTCCAGGAAAGCCCTCAGAATAGACGATACCTAACAGAGAGAGAGGGAACACATGACTAATTATTTGACTTGGGGGATAGCTGACATGAATCCACATTTCTGTAAATGTGCCAATTCAGTCATGAAATAGATTAGCCCTGCTGACCTTGTGTGACTCCTTAAGCCGTGGGGGCATGTTGTCTCGTATCCTCCTCATGGCCTGTAGAGGGGGTTCGTTAAAATATGGGGGCTCCCCATCTATCATCTCTATCACCATGATGCCCAACGACCAGATATCCACCTAGCAGGTAGCGTGAATGGTATTATTGTGTTTTTTCACAGCTCACTATGTACAACAATAAACTTCACTCACTTTTTATTATGATATTTGGCAATGTGTGTCCTTACCTCCGTGCTGTAGGGTAACCGTGAGATGACCTCCGGTGCCATCCAGTAGGGCGTACCCACCAGAGACTTCCTCTTGGGCACCTCTTTGGACACTTGGGCACAGAAGCCAAAGTCTGACAGCTTGATCTGTGTGAACAAAACATATTTGGTTGATCATCGCTGTTATCTATGGGAATTCTCCGAGCACTTTATTTTCTAACTGTTCTAATATGTACCTTCTGTCCATGGAATAATTGTAAGGAAAAGCTGGGTTGAAGAGGTTTCATATAAGCCACTCCAATCCTGCTTCTATTATCCCTTAATTAGCCAACCATCCAACACGTCCCAGCAGCTCGTTAAGAGGCATTAGGCAGGCTCTAATTAATTAATAGGTACCAGGTGCTAATTGATTATTAAATGTTTCTCCTTTCCTCTCTCTCCAGTGCCTTAGTCATGTACTGTAACACAGAGGGCACTGTAACACAGAGGGCACTGTAACAAAGAGGGCACTTGAGGAGCTCGTACTGTACTACATCACTGGCAGAAGCCCAGAAATAGGCAGCCATGTACTGTAACACAGAGGTCAGTGTGAGAGTGTAGGGCAGTGTTTTCACGCAACATTGTGTCATTTGACATCATGTCAGAAACGGGATAATCTACTATGCATGGATAGACCCATGTTTCTAACCACAATACAGGATTTAGATGTAGTGTTCCAATAGGTAGTGGGCACAACCCACCAGTGAAGCCAACATCTGGAGTCCTACAATGATACAAGGCCAGTTAGTTCTGTACATGATGAAATAAGTTAATAACTTACCCGTCCATCGCTAGTCAGGAGGATAGAATCACTCTTGATGTCTCTGTGGATGACTCCCTGTATGTGGAGGTACGATAGAGCCCTCAACACCAACACACACACTGTGGCTATCTGCTCCTCATTCATCCTGAAACACACACACACACACACACACAGGTTAGGATGGCAGTAGGAGATGACACACACACACATGCTATTGCAATTGTGTTTCTACCCGACGTTTCTATGAACTTAATAAATGTATATACTAGGAAGATTGGAACATTCATGGCGATAACCGTCTAGTGTCTTCTCTGTGTGTGTGTGTGTGTGTGTGTGTGTGTGTGTGTGTGTGTGTGTGTGTGTGTGAGTGATCCCATATAGCCTGGGGGGTAAACAATACATCTGGCTGAACTCCACAGAACATTAACATGAAGCTCCAGCTGGTGAGAACCTCCCCCATCACACACACACACACACACACACACACACACACGTCCACAAACACACACACACACACACACACACACACACACACACACACACACACACACACACACACATACACACACGTCCACAAACACATCCATCACATCCATACACACACATACACACGTACATACACACAAACACACACATCCATACACACACACGTCCACAAACACACACATACACGCCAACACACACACACACACACACAAACACCCACACACAAACACACGTACATACACACAAACACACACATACATACACACAAACACGCCCACACACACACGTCCACAAACAGGCACAGACACACGCCGAAAACAAATGATTGCCACGATAGTAAATTCTGATTGATTAATGAGGCGAAGGGCACCACACGCACACCCAAACACACACATCCTGTAGTTCCATAAGCTGAGTCTGTGTAAAGTACAGGCCAGCCACTATACAGCCTCCTGAGGATAATTGAAATTTGCAGCTAATTGAAATGGCTGAGGAACATGAACACGACACACAAAGAAAGGCCAATCTGGAACTGGTACACTGTGGAGCGCAGGGGGAGAGAGAGAGAGAGAGAGAGAGAGAGAGAGAGAGAGAGAGAGAGAGAGAGAGAGAGAGAGAGAAAATTATGGAGAGAGAGAGAGAGAGAGAATGATGGGGAGAGAGAATAAAAGAGACAGAGAATGATGGAGAGAGAGAGCGATAAAGTTTTAAGGGGGGGGGGGGAGTACTCACCTGCAGTGGGACTGTGTGTGTGTGTGTGTGTGTGTGTGTGTGTGTGTGTGTGTGTGTGTGTGTTCTCCTATTCAGCTCTCCACAGTGAACAGTCATTTAGGCAACAAAAGATTCGACTGAAATAGATTTGTATAATTCACCTTAGCCAACATGTGAACTCTAGAACTGAAACCTGTTGCTGATAGTCCTCTAATGGCTATGCATTATGTTAATGACACAAATGAATGTGCCTCTTTGAAGTAGTGTCATACAGTAGGATACATGCTTGTTATTACACATGAACTACGATGTCTAATTACTAATCCCCCTCTGGTTAAACAATATATGAGCATTTGTTTGTGTTAGTAGGTACAAGTATATTAAATATATTCAGTGTGGACTTTATCACTATGATTAGCCTAAATCTTCTTATTCTCCATACTATTCCTTAGTAAATGGGACTCACTCTCTTACTTACATACCCAGCAAAGACAATTCAAACAGCAGTGTAGGAGAGAGGGATGAGAGAGAGAGGGATGAGAGAGGGAGTAACACCTCCTAACACAACTAATGAAGACTCTTCTCTCCATCTCACTTCTTCACGCCGACAGAGACGCCAGTGATGCAACCTTGCAACCTTACTGCATTTTGCACTACATTTTGCACTCTGTATATAGATTTTCTATTGTGTTTTTTACTATGTTTGTTTACTGTGTAACTCTGTGTTGTTTTTGTCGCACTGCTTTGCTTTGTCTTGGCCAGGTCGCAGTTGCAAATGAGAACTTGTTCTCAACTGACCTACCTGGTTAAATAAAGGTGAAAATAAAAAAAAAAACGTCCCATTATCACCCGACACGGCGTCACACAATGCTGACACACACCCTGACACACGCCATGACACACGCCCTGGACACACACCACACAAATGACTATAATTAAAAAGACCATGGACACAACGTGTGCTAATCTAAACAACGTGTGCTAATCTAAACGACGTGTGCTAATCTAAACAACGTGTGCTAATCTAAACAACATGTTCTAATCTAAACAATGTGTGCTAATCTAAACGATGCGTGCTAATCTAAACAACATGTTCTAATCTAAACAACGTGTTCTAATCGAAACAACGTGTGCTAATCTAAACAATGTGTGCTAATCTAAACGACATGTGCTAATCTAAACAACGTATTCTAATCGAAACGACGTGTGCTAATCTAAACAACATGTTCTAATCTAAACAACGTGTTCTAATCGAAACGACGTGTGCTAATCGAAACGACGTGTGCTAATCTAAACAATGTGTGCTAATCTAAACGACGTGTGCTAATCTAAACAACGTATTCTAATCGAAACGACGTGTGCTAATCTAAACGACGTGTGCTAATCTAAACAATGTGTGCTAATCTAAACAATGTGTGCTAATCTAAACGACGTGTGCTAATCTAAACAACGTATTCTAATCTAAACGACATGTGCTAATCTAAACTACGTATTCTAATCTAAACGACGTGTGCTAATCTAAACGACGAGGCGTTGAGGAGAAGACAATAGAGAGAGATACAAGTTTGAGATGAATAACTAAAGCCCCTGAAACCAGATCTGATGGGGGTAAATGGGTTGTTGTTTTGGATCTGCTTTGGTTATTCACTTCCTGAGATTAATTAGTGGGACAATGATCTTTTTTGAGACAGTGAATTGACGACTCATGTTAGCTAATGCTTAGGTAGTCAATCGGAGAGAGGTAAATGGACTTTAGTGGCAGATTATTGGTTACCTTGTGTGAGTGACAATGTCCGTCAGGGCCCCGCCCTCCAGGAACTCCATAACAACCCAGAGCTCGTCTCCAACCAGGTAGCTGTTGTACATGTCAACCACGTTCTCATGGTGATAGTCCCTCATGATCACCACCTAGAAACAAAACAACAAACAGGTTACATCATAGGCAGGCAATTTATCAGTAGTGACAAAACGGACCTAGCTGTGCACCAGAAGTGTCAAATGAAAAGGACTCATTCTTTCCAAAAAAGGAAGGATATTTATCTAAGAGGTAAACATGATATATTTGTTAACAGAGGTAAAAAGCGTGCTAAAAATAGACAATTCTAAAAGGTTTTAAAATGCAATAAAAAATATAAAACAAACAATCAAGAACAGGTGTGGCCAATCAATTGAAAATGTTGGCCACCAACCCTGCAGAATAGGGTGTGAATGGCAGATCTCTTTACTGAGTCGACATGATTATGAATCGTGCAATGAAACTGGGCCTGGGTAGAACAGTGAAACATACATTCAAATACTAAAACAGTTTGGACGATTAATGGTGTCCATACCAGTGAAGATGTCATCCTCAAGTAGACAGGAATTCTAGCTCGAATCGTGTCGAAAAACGGTCCGCCATTTTACCAAGGACCAGCTCTGATAAGCTAGAACAAACCTGCTAGTTTCACACTGGTGTAGATTGCCTGCCTGATGTCCTAGAAGAAAACTAAAAACATCTACTTGAAGGTAAGTCTATTCTTTATGTCTACATCAATATTTTACAGTTAAAAAGGCATGTTTCATTCCTCCATACAGGTGTTTAGCTAACGTAACTAGCTAGCATAGGTTTTCATTCTAAATTTGTAGCTGGCTATCAGCTGGCAACATTATATTACATTGTTAAGAAATAACAACATGTGTATAATTTCTGGAAACAATAGGCATTGACAAAGTTAATGAAAGTACAACTGTGATCAAATTGTATTGGTCACATACACGTGGTTAGCAGATGTTATTGCAGGTGTAGCGAAATGCTTGTGCTTCTAGCTCCGACAGTGCAGTAATATCTAACAGTTTCACAACATATACCCAAATACACATAAATCTAAGTAAGGAATGGATTGAGAATATATACAGCCATGCATGTTAGAATGAAATTGAAGGAAGCAAGGTAGTGGGCTAACACTGCTAAGCTAACTAACTCAACCACAGTTTGCCTAGCCTTCATGTTCAGTTTTACCTAGTTATCTTCCCGTCTATTGATGAATTAGTAACTGGCCACTGATGAAGCTTGCAAGCTAAATTATACTCCTGATGTAGGCTACAGTGCCCTGCATAAGTATTGGACACAGATCAAAGCTGTTATTTTTGCAATTGGCTACTCCAGAAAACTTGGGGATAGTACTGTAAATAATGTAATCTTATTTGGGGGTATTTGTAAGCATATTTTTTACTTTAATGTTTTTTTATTGGTTAAATTCTACTCTTAACCTCAGATCTAGATTGAATCTAAATGTCAATGTCTGCAATATACGATGAAATTCATGAAGGAATTAATTGAAGAGTTATTTTATAGAATAGCAGGTAGCCTATGTCACAAATTAAATAAATAAATTGCAGAGCCATTTTTCTTTCTAATTTGGATGTTGCTATAGAAGCTTAATGAAAAGGGATTAGATTTGGTTGTTAACAGCTTCAAAATAGCACACACACAAACACACACACTATTACTAATCATTGATGTGGGTGCGAAAATGTATAAGGACAAGATACTTCCTGTTTTGGCTTGATGTCAACACCTTGTTAACATACTGTAAGTCATTCCACCCACTTCATTCAAACAAAGTCTTCCCTCACTGTCTTCATGACATACATACTGTGTCTGACTACTGAGTAGTAACAACTCTACAGTGTTGCTACATAGCAGGCAGCAATGGTACAGTAGAGTAGAGCTAAAAGGCTTGGCACACTCCTTTCCAAACCCAAAATAACATCAGTGCGTTGCCTTGGCAACATCTAAATCAGGTTCACTAATACACTGCTCTGATCAAAACATCTGAGGTTCAGAAAAGCCACTTGTGTGAGGTAGCCTGATCTGGGGTCTAAAAACTAGCTTCATAGTTTTACTCTTGCACCACTATGTCCATGTGAAAATGTAAAATTAATTAAATGCACAGGTTTACAACATCTTACCTACATTTGTCAGTCTATTAAAGTAAAAAAAATAAAGTACCAAAATGGTTTGGTCTCCACAGAGAAAAACCCATGACCCCTAACCCCAAACCCTTGACTTCTCACCTCGTTGAAGAGCAGTTCTCTCCTCTGCTGTTTCCTCAAGTCCATCTTCTTGACGGCCACCTGCTTTCCACTGTGCTTCTCGCTGGCAATGCACACGATGCCAGTCGAGCCCTCGCCAATCTTTATGAAACTGTCCAAGTACTCCCTGGGGTCACCTGGGGTCAGAGATGGACAGATCAGAGGCTGATCAATGTTTGCTGCTCACAGAAAGATATCTACAAAGCTTCTGTTCATTATCTACAAACTAGCAGAAGAACTTAAAGTATATTTACTATATGTGTATATATATATATATATATATGTGTATGTGTGTGTATATATATATATATATATATATATATATATATATATATATCTTGTGATTTGGGACGTACTTGTGTTTCCTTCTTAGGCTTCTCTGTGATTACCTGGGTTGACGACGAGCTGCAGGGCGGCCCTGAACTGTTCATGGGAGACCCTGGAGGGCTGGGCGTCTGAACTGGAGCCCCAGGAAGGAGGGGGGTAGGCCCCTGGGGGAATGTAGGGGGACGATGGCTGGGAATATGCCCCCTGTAGGAGGGAGGGAGGGAGGGAGGGAGGAGAGACCCGGTTAATGACTCTACTGCACTGTCGGTGGTGATCTTTTGCAGTTACACCAGTTTTTCTGAGAGTCATACGTAATTGTAGATCAGAATATTTTTTGGGTCATTGACAAAATAGGATTATATCTTAGGACACACATACGCATGCAAATATGCACGGTCGCCTGCACACACACACACACACACACACACACACGCACGCACACGGTAGACCCACCTGTGGGGTGTATGGTGGGCTGGGCTGTGAGGGTGGGTGGTGGTAGGGGGAGGGTTTGTAGTGGTGGAACACAGGGGGGTACTGGAGGTGTCCGAGGGGGTAGCCAGATGGCTTGCTGTGACTCTGAGATAGTTTGAGGGGCCCGCGGGGGTACGTGTCAGACCCTGGGACCTGGGGACTCCCGTCCCGTGACTGCCTGTCATAATCACCCTGAGAGAGATGGAAGACAGTGAAGATAAAGACAGCTAATACCCTGAAAACATAAGCTATTTAAGCTAGATGAGCTATTTTTGAAATAATACTCTAATAAGCTTATAAGGTGACAGCCGACTCAAAAGTGTGATTTATATTTAAGTGCAAAACTTTTTCAGTGCAAACTCCATTGAAGCTTGGTCGCCATACAACCTCATTAACCAACAGTCTCCTCTCCTTACTTGCATCGTAAAACAACCTATGTGATGTGATAATTGCGTTGTTTGCTCTATGACCTGTTAGAATAAATTCAACCACACCTTTGTTTCATCACAAAACTGGACAGCAATCTCTGTCCAGTGAAGTCCACAAAGCATATTGACTGTACAATAACAGACAGCTACATGACCTACAGCATGGTCAAGAAAGTTAATATTTCAAACATTTTCGGACCACTAAACAACTATGGATTTAGAACCACGGAGAGTTACCGCAAGTCGCAAAGAAAACAGGAGCTGCCTCCACTATTCCAGCACCATTTCAACTTCAACATTTCAACATCCTCAAATCACCTAGGCATAGTCTAATAAAGTGACAACTAAAATATACCCAAAACTATTTAGTCCAATCAACGTAAATAGATAAAGATAAATGTGATGTGAATGTCCATGGTTATGATTTCTGTGTGTGCGTTTGTGTGTACACAGCTATCACAACACAATACTCGTGCAAGTAGAAAAACATGTTGACTCACCCTACTTGTAGAGAAACGCCAATGACGTCCTACTCTCTTTCATGTTGATGAAGTGGTCTATCACTCTTTCATACAGTATACACTTTTATTTTTTGGTAGCTAGTTAACATTGGCCTTCTGCATCTAGCTACATATTGAACTTCCATCCTCTCGGGCCAGGGGCACAACAATGTATGAATTGATGGTTGGATCAGAATCACTGTTATAATCATTGGCCAGTGCGGAGAATTAAGTAAAACAACATGTCCAAATCCACATCTCCATCCATGGGTAACTTAGGAAAGGGCCCTAGCCACCGGAGGACAACAACACAACGAGATGCAAAAATTCTAGTTGTTTCTGTCAATGACGTATGCTCTCAATGGGATTTGATTGGAGTGATGCCAAAATCAAACCTGGCTTCCCTTGACACTTTTTTTCTTGCTCAGTTTAGCTCAACACTGATTGGCAAACATTGTTATACTTTTTTTTATCAAGAGAGGCCAAATGCTCGCTGGCTTCCCTTGCCTTCAATGCTATGGGCGGTAACAATGTCATACTCGTTTGGACCAGACAGCATCAGATAGATGGACTACACATAGAGAGACAGAGGGGCGCTGTTTCACTTGCTCGGATGCTTTCTCCTGTGAGATACATTCAGCCTCTTGTGAATTGAAGGAAAATTATGAAATGCGGAGAGACAAAGATATTTCGATTTTTTTGGGGAAGCCTGGCTTCCCTTGGTCTTCATGAATATACACCACTGTACAGTATATTTACAGTGTTATTAACCACACTAGTAATACAGTTTATTTACAGTGTTATTAACCACACTGCTTATACAGTATATTTAGTGTTATTTACCACACTGGTTATACAGTAGAGTATCCAAACAAATATGTCTTGAATTGAAAATGGATCCGAGAGGTTACATTGAATGATTCTGATTATAAACTGGGTGGCTCTGCATGCTGATTGGCTGACAACCATGGTATATCAGACCGTATACCACAGGTATGAAAAAACATTAATTTTTACTGGTCTAATTACGTTGGTAATCAGTTTATAATAGCAATAAGGCACCTTGGGGGTTTGTGGTATATGGCCAATATACCACGGCTAAGGGCTGTATTCAGGCACTCTGCTTTGCGTCTTGCCTAAGAAGAGCCCTTAGCGTGGTATATTGGCCATATACCACACCCCCTCAGGCAGTATTGCGTAATTCTAATATAGGTTCACACTTAATATCATGTTGCACAATTATTTAATTTGAAAAATTATTTATTTATTTATCTTAGACCATATACTGTACCTATTGAAGCCTAATTTAATAATGATTTAATTAGGTTCCTTATCAGATTAAAGTACACTGAATTATAGCTGTGAACCGTCTCTGGTTGTACAGGGCTGAGATATATAATATCTAGACTATTAATCTATGTAGTGAAGACAAGCTGCCTCCAGTACTGAAGAGATGATGCTCTAACTGTAAGAGTACATTAAATTACCTCCACCACTCCCCCCGAACACACACTCCTAATGTCTCCTAATGAAAACCTGACGACAAGGAAGAGGCGGGGCAGGAAGGAGGGGGGAAACCTTAAAATGTAGAATCTCTCTCTCACACACAAACACACACACACTCCTCCACCTACATACACACACAGAGTAGGAGGAAGGCTGGATAGATGTGTGGGGATGGCTGTATAATTATGCGGCGTGGACTTGTTTAATCAATCACTGTGAGGAGGGCCGTGCACCTCGTGGTCTGCAGGGGGATGGGGACACTCTCCAGGCCCCCTATCATTGTCGGGCACCAGCGGCTGGCTGTCAGCCAAGGGTCTCCTGATCCATGTTAGTTAAACGCGTAATAATCTGAATTTGGCAGGGTAATCAACAACCCAAATGAACTGTGAAATTGAATTCTGCGCTGGAACAACGTTGGGCCAACGTCGGGCCGTTTTTATGCGAAGGCTGCAGAAAGGAGAAAGTGCCGCAACATCAATTTGTCACCGCTGCGGAGGAGGAGGAGTAGTGGTGTATGTGTGTGTGCGTGTGTGTGTGGCTAAGTCCCGTGCTGTCTACTGTTAAACCCCCACCGTCTCACAACCAAAAGGGGGATTTTGTTCAATGACTGAATTCAAAGAGATAAAGACAGGGGAGAGGGAGGGAGAGAGAAGAGAGGTGGGTTTATTACAAGGTCCAGGAGGCAGGACGAATGGTGCTTCTTAAGTTTCCAGGTCACTTACAACACGCTTTAATTTTTTGTTATTAGGAATCTACACGCGTCACGACACACATCCTGTGACTTTTTCCACATACCCATCGAAGATGTCCTACTTCTTCTTCAGATGGAACTAAAGAGTGAGTTATGTAGTGACAATAATTTTCTTAAAGTGTATTAAGTATGACCAGATACCAGTACCTGTCTTGCCCAATCACAGCCAAGTTATTTGTGACACACATTGTACATTACTGTTTCTGTTTCTACTTGTGTGTGCAATATTTTCCCAGACAGCATGTTTACTGAGGTGCTTGAGGTTAAGTGGATTTCATAAGGGCATCCTGGGGTTTGCATCAGCAGATACGTTACTAGCCAGCTAGTCTCCTCAGCGGATACAGAGCACAAATGTATGTAAACAGTATATCGGTGTAATACATTTTGTTTTCACTCTCTGTTTGTGCTACATTGCTCGAGAAAGGTAATAGATGGATGAATATATAGATAGGCTAGTCGCTGGTGTAATAGGTGCAGAAGTCTGTGACTGAGGGAAATAGGGATGATACATTTGACTGATCATTCTGCTCTGCACAGTTCAATGAAAGGTCATTGTTTCAGCACTGGAACGCAAGCCTGTTATTCACCTTCAGATTATCACACAGGCGTTTGTCAGGCAGAGTCAACAAATGATACATGAACTGAAAAATGATCATTTTGCGCAAAAAACCCCGAAACAAGTTAGACAGGCCCACTGGGCTAAAAATGGACCAGCCCATATGGCATTTGCCCGAAATGCCAGATGGTCAGTCCACCCATGACAAATGTACTCTTAACAGTGTTCTTGTTTCCTGCGCTTGGAGAGCGACTGTGTGCACACTTTCGTTCCAGCCCAGAACTAACAAACCTAATTTAACAAATCAATAAAAAAAACATTTTCTGAAAGAGTTGTTAGTGCTGGGTTAGAGCAAAGCCCTGCATACATACATTACTGCAGCTCTCCAGGACCCGGACTAGGAGGCTAATCAGACCATTGAAGAAATCAATTCATGAAGCTCTTTGTTTTCCGGTTGCTTAGAAACAGACTACCTGCTTATTGGAAGTCCCCTCCATGCAGCTCTTCTATAGGAACATGTCTGTCTGCAGTATACAGTACCTGTAGTTTACAAGTCAAAGAGTAAGGAGCTCAATAGATCCCCCCACAGTTCCCGAGAGCTACCCCACAACCATCCGAAAAAAAAAACTAATTCAAACTTACTTTTTGGGGTTTATTTTGACTTTATTTTTATACTTTTATCTTTGATCGTCATTCTATCCCTCACCCAGCAACTCCACTCCCACTTGTCTCCAGTTCCACATCCCAACCCTCAGCTTCCCTCAGCCCATCCCACCCATCACTGCTGGCCACCCTCTTCGGATTTCTAGCGCCACATATCTTTCAACTATGCTATGATGTTTAACATACAATTTTAATATATCTAATTAAATAGAATCCACAGATTGTGAGTTGAAGATAAATACTTTTACCAAGAGAGTAGTATATTAGTAATTGACTGACCAGGTCTCTCCAGATCTCCCAACAGTACTATTTTTTGGGTCAATTTTAGATGAATGTTATACATTTTCAGCCATTCTTGAACCAGAAACAGGCTACCTGAGGGCAATACCAAAACAAATCAAGTCTATCGATTCTGTATCCTCACAACAAAATCTGCAGCGATACGATGATTGTATGTGTATTCAACATTTTGTTGGTGGCAAGAATAATTTTAGCTGAAAAGCACAAAGTCTTGGATATTGCGTCGTTTTATATATCAACTCATACACCTTGTGCCACGGAATCGATATATCAAATGAAAAATGATCTTTCCCTCGCTCTCCTTCATCCCCCTCTCTCCCTTTCTTCCTCGGTCCTCCCCCATTCACTCTCAGCTGAACTGTGGCTTCAGACTGATGGACAGTTTATCTCTTCTCTTCTTCCTCCTCCCCCTTACCTCCATTCCCCCCCCCCCCTCTGAACTGCGTTATCGTAGCGTGTAGAGTTAATTTAATCTAGTGTGGATTCTGTAAAGGTAATTCTGTGTCTGTGGCAGAGCCTTCCTCCACTGGGGAACAGTAGATTAACTACTGACACTAGATCCATCACACAGACAGAGTAGAAAAGAGGAGTGAGAAATGTGTTGGAAATTCCAAATGATTTGCATAATCAACTTGCACACGCAGCACTGACACACACACACTTAGAACATACCATTAGGGGGTCGTTTCACAGTCCTCAGGTCCAGAACAAATTCTGGGAAACGTGCAATACTATGTGCATGGAACTCCCTTCTGTAATGTCTGCAATGTATTTTTTGTTACGTGTCGGACCCCAGTAAGACTAGCTGTCGCCATTGGTGTCAGCTAATGGGGATCCTAAAAAATCCCACCATACCAAATCAGTTTAGTAGGTACTTCATATGGAAATGCTGCCTATTTCTTATCACCTGATCCAAATTATTACCTAAATCTAGATTATTTATTATCTCGATAATAGTAGAAAATAGCACAATGCTAACATGTTGCCCTTGGTGTCTTACCTTGGCATTAATATTTTCCAACACATGGAAATATACACACCAGCCCAGACGTACCTTGGCCATGGCCTGTGAGTTGGTGAGTGTCTCTGAGAGGCGTGGGTAGGTATAAGAGCTGTAGGGGTGTGCCTGAGGGGGACTCTTAAAGACTCCACTGGGTCCGTAGGGCAGGCTGGGCTCTTGGAGGCCAGACCCCGACCTGGAGCGCTGTCTGATGGCCGGTGTTGGGCTGGTCTGCCTCACGTACGATGACTTGGGCCTCTTCTCGTACTCGTCTCTGGACACGCCGCTGTAGCTCCACTCGCTGTCCGGGTAGTTGATTTGCTCGCTGTGCAGCGACGTGCGGGACGGCGTCCCCACCATTGATGCGTCCCGGTAGTCCTGACTGGACGAGCCACCTACGGATGCCCGGTAGTACCCCCCTGTCGTGGACCCGGCAGACCCCCCTCCGCTGCCCACCCCAGACCCAGAGCCCACCTCGTCAGCTGGGCGCGCCCCCGCCACCTTGCTCTCCAGGTAGGTGTGGTAGTCCGGAGGCAGCTTGGCATAATCGGCCTTCTGAGGCATGGCGTCGGGGTAGAAGGGGATGCGGGTGGTGTGGGTGAGGTGGCCGTTCTGTTTGGGGAAGCGGTAGTGTCTCCCCACGGCCCACTCCCCATCTAGAGCTAAGCCTTTACCGTCCTTCCCGTAGGGCTCCAGAGAGAAGTCCCTACTGGAGGTGTCCAGGTCACAGGAGTACCGGGAGTAGTAGTGGCTGAAGCCGTTCTCCTCGTTGGGGTGGGGGTGTGGGGGGTGGTGGGAGGAGGGTTTGGGGGCCCCAGCCTTGTGGGGGCTCGTGGGGCTTTCTTTACGTAGGGAGTTGGAACGTGTCACAGATATGCTGTCGAACTCCTCCAGGAGACCATTGATGGACGCATCCTTTGGGGGACGGTTCCCTCGAACTATGGTCTGTGGAACAGACAGTAAACACGCAGTTAACTTACTGTAGCTACACATCGCAGGGAGGGAAGCATAGAAACATAATGGAATGGGAAGGTCCATTCTAGTCATTCTATTTCTATAGAAGGAACCTGCCCATGCACTGTAGATGGATAACATGTAACCATGATGATACACTCCTGTCGTCAAAGGAAATATCTGTACTATCAATGGAAATATTAATCATACTTTTTCCATTGAGTATTATTCCATTGAGATGCTGTGTAGCTGGTTAGCATTTTTCTTCATGAATCTTGTTCTGGAGGCAGCTCTGCAGCGTGATCACTAGCTTGCACAACCACAAAGTTTTATATAATCTGATTATAAACCTAACCTTATCCCTAACCTTAACCACACTGCCAACCCTAATGCCTAACCCTACACTCTTAGAAAAAAGGGTTCCAAAATGGTTCTGCAGCTGTCCCCAACTCTTTTGGGTTCCATGTAGAACCCTCTTTGTAAACAGTTCTACCTGGAACCAAAAGGGGTTCTTCAAATAGTTTTCCTATGGAGAGAGCCGAAGAAACCTTTTTTTCCCAAAAAGTGTAACCTTAAAACAGTGTTATGCATGTTTTAATTATGTTTTTCCAAAAATCTTTCAATATATCCTATTTTGACTTTTCAATTTTGATATTTGCAGGTGAAATCACTCAGTTCTGCCTCCAGGACAACAAGACTCATGACAATAAACGTCAACCTGCTGCCCAGTATCACCTTTTATGTGATAAGATGAAAACCAGAGAGAGGTGAATGCCTAGGTCTCTTATAGCAACAATCTCCACAGCCCGCTGTCGGTATGAGTTCTTTAATATAACTCCCTGTCAGTGTGAGTTCTTTAATATAACCCTTTGTCAGTGTGAGTTCTTTAATACAACCCTGTGTCAGTGTGAGTTCTTCAATATACAGTGAGGGAAAAAAGTATTTGATCCCCTGCTGATTTTTTTCAGTCCAGTAATGATCAGTCCATAATTTTAATGATAGGTTTATTTGAACAGTGAGAGACAGAATAACAACAAACAACTCCAGAAAAACTGGAAAAATTGTATAAAGTGATTTGCATTGTAATGAGTGAAATAAGTATTTGACCGCTCTCAATCAGAAGGAGTTCTGGCTCCCAGGTGTCTTTTATACAGGTAATGAGCTGAGATTATGAGCACTCCTAATATCAGCTTGTTACCTGTATATAAAAGACACCTGTCCACAGAAGCAATCAATCAGATTCCAAACTCTCCACCATGGCCAAGACCAAAGAGCTGTCCAAGGATGTCAGGGACAAGATTGTAGACCTACACAAGGCTGGAATGAGCTACAAGACCATCGCCAAGCAGCTTGGTGAGAAGGTGACAACAATTGGTGCGATTATTCGCAAATGGAAGAAACACAAAAGCACTGTCAATCTCCCTCGGTCCGGGGCTCCATGCAAGATCTCACCTTGTGGAGTTGCAATGATCATGAGAACAGTGAGGAATCAGCCCAGAACTACACGGGATAATCTTGTCAATGATCTCAGGGCAGCTGGGACCATAGTCACCAGGAAACCAATTGGTAACACACTACGCTGTGAAGGACTGAAATCCTGCAGCGCCCGCAAGGTCCCCCTGCTCAGGAAAGCACATGTACAGGCCCGTCTGAAGTTTGCCAATGAACATCTGACTGATTCAGAGGAGGACTGGGTGAAAGTGTTGTGGTCAGATGAGACCAAAATCGAGCTCTTTGGCATCAACTCAACTCGACGTGTTTGGAAGAGGAGGAAGGCTGCCTATGACCCCAAGAACACCATCCCCACCGTCAAACATGGAGGTGGAAACATTATGCTTTGGGGGTGTTTTTCTGCTAAGGGGACGGGACAACTTCACCACATCAAAGGGACGATGGATGGGGCCATGTACCGTCAAATCTTGGGTGAGAACCTCCAGGGCTGAGGGAATGGGTATTCCAGTATGGGTATTCCAGTATGACAATGACCCAAAACACACGGCCAAGACAACAAAGGAGTGGCTCAAGAAGAAGCACATTAAGGTCCTGGAGTGGCCTAGCCAGTCTCCAGACCTTAATCCCATAGAAAATCTGTGGAGGGAGCTGAAGGTTCGAGTTGCCAAACGTCAGCCTCGAAACCTTAATGACTTGGAGAAGATCTGCAAAGAGGAGTGGGACAAAATCCCTCCTGAGATGTGTGCAAACCTGGTGGCCAACTACAAGAAACGTCTGACCTCTGTGATTGCCAACAAGGGTTTTGCCACCAAGTACTAAGTCATGTTTTGCAGAGGGGTCAAAAACTTATTTCACTCATTAAAATGCAAATCAATTTATAACATTTTTGACATGCGTTCTTCTGGATTTTTTTGTTGATATTCTGTCTCTCACTGTTCAAATAAACCTACCATTAATATTATAGACTGATCATTTCTTTGTCAGTGGGCAAACAAACAAAATCAGCAGGGGATCTAATCATTTTTTCCCTCACTGTAACCCCCTGTCGGTGTGAGTTCTTTAATATAACCCCCTGTCGGTGTGAGTTCTTTAATATAACCCCCTGTCGGTGTGAGTTCTTTAATATAACCCCCTGTCGGTGTGAGTTCTTTAATATAACCCCCTGTCGGTGTGAGTTCTTTAATATAACCCCCTGTCGGTGTGAGTTCTTTAATATAACCCCCTGTCAATGTGAGTTCTTGACACAATGCACGCTTAACCCGGAAGCCAGCTGCACCAACGTGTCGGAGGAAACACCGTACACCTGGCGACCGTGTCAGTGTGCATGCGCAGGAGTCGCTACAACGCGATGGGAAAAGGACATCCCGGCCGGCCAAACCCTCCCCTAACCTGGACTACGCTGGGCCAATTGTGCGTCGCCTCATGGGTCTTCCGGTCGCGGCCGGCTGCGATACAGCCCGTGGACCGGATGCAGTGCCCTAGACTGCTGCGCCACTCGGGAGGCCGGCGTGAGTTCTTTAATACAACCAGAATCGATGGAGAATGGTTGAAAAGAGATACCCTGTCATGTGAGAAGAGGAGAAAGCAGAGTAATATTGAGAGAGACTAGGTTCTTTCCCATTTCTTTCCCTAAGATTGAGCTTCAATATCAGTGGGAGGAACTGATCAGGGCACATCCATTATCGTGACATTGGGTGCACTGCACTTACACCCCGCTTACACAGACATGCACACACACTGGCACGCACACACACACACACACACACACACACACACACACACACACACACACACACACACACACACACACACACACACACACACACACACACACACACACACACACACACTCACTGCTGCCTCAAAACTCCTAATGCAGCTGACACAACAGCAGCATTGCTCATCCCCTCCTACCCACGGTAAGCTCTTTACACGGCTGTATCGTGAGTCAGAGAGAGGTTGTGTGTGTGTATGTGTGTGTGTGTGCAAAGCAGATATCTCTGAGGGGAATCAAAGCCCTGTGTGTCTCTGCCTCCAGAGGATAAAATCAACGTGAGGTAAAAACGTTCTTTCTTTCTTTCAAAAGTGACGTAATTAAGCATGTATAGTAATGAGTAGGATTTGAGTTATCACAAATGATTGCTTTTGATAATCCTTCCCTCCCTGCTTTTGCCCGTGATGGGCCATAGCCCGGTGTACCCAGGGCCAGATTAATTGAGCCCGCTCTCTGCTTGCTTAAATGGTGCCCCATGCTGTGTGAAGTCAAAAGAAAATTACATGCCTGCTAACTTCGTTAGTGTTTTTAGACTATTCTATTTTAACCAAGCAAGAGAAATAAACGTTCAATCAGTACTGAGTGATTCCAGACTGTCCATTTAAATCGTCTGTCAAAATCAATGTTTTAAGTACTGGTTCTGCCTGTGGATCTGAAGATTGTAGGTTCGCTTCCCGGAGGATACATTTAGACCATTATTTTAGTTTATAGTTTTGACAGCCCCCTCCCTCCCTCCCTCCCTCCCTTACTCCCTCCCTCCCTCCCTCCCTCCCTCCCTCCCTCCCTCCCTCCCTCCCGACACACACACACACACACATGCACCGCCCCCCACTGAACAAAAATATAAACGCAACATGAAACAATGTCAAAGATTTTACTGAGTTACAGTTCATCTAAGGAAATCAGTCAATTGAAATTAATTGATTAGGCCTTAATCTATGGATTTCACATGACTTGGCATAGACCCACCCACTGAGCAGCCAGGCCCAGCCAATCAGAATGCGTTATTTTCCCACAAAAGGGACTTATTACAAACAGAAATACTCCTCAGCACTATCCCCCCTCTGGGCTGGCGTGGTTACACGGCTGTGAGGCCAGTTGGATGTACTGCCAAATTCTCTAAAACGATGTTGGAGGCAGCTTATGGTAGAGAAATGAACATTAACTTGTCTGGCAACAGCTCTGGTGGACATTCCTGCAGTCAGAATGCCAATTGCATGCTCCCTCAAAACTTGAGACATCTGTAGCATTGTGTTTTGTGACAAAACTGCATATTTTAGAGTGGCCTTTTATTGTCCCCAGCACAAGGTGCACCTGTGTAATGATCATGTTGTTTAATCAGCTTCTTAATATGCCACACCTGTCAGGTGGATGGATTATCTTGACAAAGGATTAATTCTCACTAACGGGGATGTAAACAAATTTGTGCACAAAATTGGAGAGAAATAAGCTTTTTGTGCTTATGGTACAATTCTGGGATCTTTTTATTTCAGCTCATGAAACATGAGACCAGCACTTTACATGTTGCGTTTATATTTTTGTTCAGTGTATTAGGTGACTTTTTGGGTTTGTGGAGTGGCAGGCAAGTGGTGGTGGTGTGCACTACTGCGTAGAATGGAGGGAAGATGAGCTGACTCTCAAGGAAGAGGTCAATGCCCTCATCCGTGAGGTGCACACCATCCCTACAGGACACAGTGCTTTATGGAAAAGTCTACTAGGCCTTTCTTCAGTAAACTTTAAGGTACATTTTCACGTACTGTAAATAGTTAAAGGGAGCTTGCTTGATTGTGTTAAGAGAGATCAGGGAATCTTTTTTTCCAGTTTACTCCATATTGTCTTAAATGGGTTTCTGGTTTTTCGCTTCCCTCTGGAGAATCAGCTGTTAATATTAAATAAATACTAATAACTACATTATTTCTGTTGCCATTTGTCATTATTGTTTACTGTTACTTAACTTGTATTGCTGTGTTATGCTGTATTATAACGTGGCATAATACCTTCCGATGTAATAAACATGGAAATTAAAAACAAAAAAATATGTTTTAAATGAGAAGTAGACATTGGTCTTAAGCCAAAAAATAAAGGAAATTCACATTAGGCACCACAATGCCTATTCCACCAAATTTGGCTGTACAGTCGTGGCCAAAAGTTTTGAGAATGACACAAGCATTGGTCTTCACAAAGTTTGCTGCTTCAGTGTTCTTAGATCTTTATGTCAGTAGTTACACTGAAGTATAATTACAAGTATTCCATAAGTGTCAAAAGCTTTCATTGACAATGAGTTTATGCAAAGAGTCAATATTTGCAGTGTTGACCCTTCTTTTTCAAGACCTCTGCAATCCACCCTGGCATCCTGTCAATTAACTTCTGGGCCACATCCTGACTGATGGCAGGCCATTCTTGCATAATCAATGCTTGGAGTTTGTCAGAAGTGATGGCCCAAACAATCGGAAAGGGGATTCATCCGAGAAAATGACTCTACCCCAGTCTAATCCCTGTACCTTTTGCAGAATATCAGTCTGTCCATTATATTTTTCCTGGAGAGAAGTGACTTCTTTGCTGCCCTTCTTGACACCAGGCCATCCTCCAAAAGTCTTCGCCTCACTGTGCGTGCAGATGCACTCACACCTGCCTGCTGCCATTCCTGAGCAAGCTCTGCACTGGTGGTGCCCCGATCCCGCAGCTGAATCAACTTTAGGAGACGGTCCTGGCGCTTGCTGGACTTTCTTGGGCGCGCCTTCTTCACAACAATTGAACCTCTTTCCTTGAAGTTCTTGATGATCCGATAAATGGTTGATTTAGGTGCAATCTTACCAGCAGCAATATCCTTGCCAGTGAAGCCCTTTTTGTGCAAAGCAATGATGACGGCACGTGTTTCCTTGCAGGTAACCATGGTTGACAGAGGAAGAACAATGATTTCAAGCACCACCCTCCTTTTAAAGCTTCCAGTCTGTTATTCTGACTCAATCAGCATGACAGAGTGATCTCCAGCCTTGTCCTCGTCAACACTCTCACCTGTGTTAACGAGCCAATCACTGACATGTTGGCAGCTAGTCCTTTTGTGGCAGGGCTGAAATGCAGTGGAAATGTTTTTGGGGGATTAAGTTAATTTTCATGCCAAAGAGGGACTTTGCAATTCATCTGATCACTCTTCATGACATTCTGGAGTATATGAAAATTGCCATCATCAACACTGAGGCAGCAAACTTTGTGGAGACCAATACTTGTGTCATTCTCAAAACTTTTGGCCACGACTGTATGTATTTTTAGATATAGGCCTGTTGTAAATGTGTATTATTGATGCATCACCCTCTTTATTGCTACATATTATTTTGACAGAGGTAATGAACTGTCCATTGAACAGCACAGCAAACAGGACCATGTTTGAAACACAAGTGGTTTTGAGCTTACACAGGTAAGCTAACAGAAATCAGGAATGCAGACATGTTAACTGAGTAATTGTGTCCAACACACCCCCACCTGTTGTTATGGTGGGCAACTACTGCCCAAAAAAGGATGTTATTATGATTATTTTCTATTGTATTGCTAAAATGAAGGTTTAAAGGAAATACAGGCATGCAATAAGACAAAACAGCTCAGTAAGCCTTGTAAGTATAAAAGCAAAGCTTGCTTTCATATAATAAAAAAGCTTGAAAAGGTAGTGGAATGGGATAATGTCTTAGTCTGGTGTGTGAAGAATCCAATGCTTTACCTTGTATGCAGTACAAATCACATTATTGTGGAAGCACCCCCTCTAAGAGTATGAATTAGCTTGTTTTGAGAAGGTTTGATTCCTAAGCAACCTACATACACATAGTTTGAAGTACAATACCAACGTAGCTCCTGTAGTAGGTCAAAGCTGTTTCCTGGGAAACCTTGGTAGAGCATGGGTGGAATAGGCATTGTGGTGCTCATGTGAATTTCCTTTATTTTTCAGCTTCAAACCAATGCCTATTCTCACTTAAAACGTATATACATATGCATTGTGCCTTCTTCCTACTATACAGTATAACGTTATTCAGGGGTTTACACATGTAACGGTGTAGCATCAGTACGTCAACAGACACACACGACAGACAGCCCTCTCCCCTGTCTGTCACCTAATTGCTACATAGTACATGCTGTACTGTATTTAATCTACTGTCACATACGTCCCAGACCGTAGGAAACATCTGTTGACCGAGACATGCAGTGTCCTCAGAAATGCTCTAACACAACCTTGCACCAACGACCATTTGTGGTTTGAGTTGTGGACTCTCTACCCGTTTCCCCCTCTCTCTCTGTTGTTCCTCTCTCTCCCATCCACCTCTCTACCCCTTTCCCACCCCTATGACCCTGCTCCCCCTTCTCAACCTCTCTTCCACCCCTCTCACCCTCTCTTCCACCCTCTCACCCTCTCTTCAACCCCTCTCCCCTGAGTTAGGGACTCAGCAGTGCAATGAACTGGAACTCAAGGTGAAACAACTATAAAACACCAACCTGAGAAGATGGAGAGGCAGTGGAGAGGAGGATATTAATGAAGATGGACTGGATAGGTTTAAGCAGGTTTAAGCAATACAGTGATAATTACACCTTGCCAGTTAGAGTGTAAGGTGGAACTATTACCAAATTGTTTATACCTTTCAGATCGACTAGAGGATAGAGGTTGTTTCTGGACAGCCCTGTTTTTCCAAATGGGAAATCTGTTATCAATCTATCATGTTTTGAAACGTTCTAATCAATTTGCTTTCAACTGAAGAGACGAATTGTAATTCAAATTCAGGAATGTAAATAAATGCTATCCATATAGATCAGCTTTTACAACGTGTTGAACATGAACACTTATAATTTCTCCCTAAATCAATTTGGAGGGAGCACTGGAGAGTCAGTTATTGAGAGAGAGAGAGAGAGAGAGAGAGAGAGAGAGAGAGAGAGAGAGAGAGAGAGAGAGACGCGCAAGGTTAATTGTGTGCCAAATCACTGTCAAGCATCCCACATCAAGTAAAGCCGGTGCCGGAAATCTTCCCATTAATTTGAATTAAGGACTGATAGTTTGGAGTACCTCGCTCTCTCTCTCCCTTCTTATTGCCTACGGGACAGTGGTTCTTCATGGTATCTAATGGCAGTGGTGAACAGCCATATTTCCGCGTGCTGCGTCTCTGGCCTGTCCTCCGGTGATAAACTGTAATAGATGTCTACACATTTGTCAGTCAGTCAGTCAGTCTGTCTGTCTGTCTGTCTGTCTGTCTGCTCAAGGTAAGCACTGGTAGAGGGAGAAGGGGAGAAGGAGGGCAGAGGGGAGCGGGTAGGGCAGGAGGAGCAGATGAGATCTAGTCTTTATGCTAGTGGTATGTCTGTCTGCTCTGTATGTACTGGCAGAGAGGAAGGAGATGGTAGGTCAAGGAGAGAAAGGGGAAGGAAGAGGATTAATGAGGAGAGAAGTGGAGGCAATGAGGAGAGAGGAGCAGACAGGACAGGGGATGAGGGGAGCCCAAGAGAGGTGAGGTAGTGAGGGGAGGACAGGGGATGAGGGGAGCCCAAGAGAGGTGAGGTAGTGAGGGGAGGACAGGGGATGAGGGGAGCCCAAGAGAGGTGAGGTAGTGAGGGGAGGACAGGGGATGAGGGGAGCCCAAGAGAGGTGAGGTAGTGAGGGGAGGACAGGGGATGAGGGGAGCCCAAGAGAGGTGAGGTAGTGAGGGGAGGACAGGGGATGTTGGGAGCCCAAGGGAGATGAGGTAGTGAGGGGAGGACAGGGGATGAGGGGAGCCCAAGGGAGATGAGGTAGTGAGGGGAGGACAGGGGATGAGGGGAGCCCATGAGAGGTGAGGTAGTGAAGGGAGGACAGGGGATGGGGGGAACCCAAGAGAGGTGAGGTAGTGAGGGGAGGACAGGGGATGAGGGAAGCCCAAGAGAGATGAGGTAGTGAGGATAGGACAGGGGATGGGGGAAGCCCAAGAGAGGTGAGGTAGTAAGGGGAGGACAGGGGATGGGGGAAGCCCAAGAGAGGTGAGGTAGTGAGGGGAGGACAGGGGATGAGGGGAGCCCATGAGAGGTGAGGTAGTGAAGGGAGGACAGGGGATGGGGGGAACCCAAGAGAGGTGAGGTAGTGAGGGGAGGACAGGGGATGGGGGAAGCCCAAGAGAGGTGAGGTAGTGAGGGGAGGACAGGGGATGAGGGGAGCCCAAGAGAGGTGAGGTAGTGAGGGGAGGACAGGGGATGAGGGAAGCCCAAGAGAGATGAGGTAGTGAGGATAGGACAGGGGATGGGGGAAGCCCAAGAGAGATGAGGTAGTAAGGGGAGGACAGGGGATGGGGGAAGCCCAAGAGAGGTGAGGTAGTGAGGGGAGGACAGGGGATGAGGGAAGCCCAAGAGAGATGAGGTAGTGAGTGGAGGACAGGGGATGGGGGAAGCCCAAGAGAGGTGAGGTAGTGAGGGGAGGACAGGGGATGAGGGGAGCCCATGAGAGGTGAGGTAGTGAAGGGAGGACAGGGGATGGGGGGAACCCAAGAGAGGTGAGGTAGTGATGGGAGGACAGGGGATGAGGGAAGCCCAAGAGAGATGAGGTAGTGAGGGGAGGACAGGGGATGAGGGAAGGCCAAGAGAGATGAGGTAGTGAGGGGAGGACAGGGGATGAGGGAAGGCCAAGAGAGATGAGGTAGTGAGGATAGGACAGGGGATAGGGGAAGCCCAAGAGAGGTGAGGTAGTGAGGGGAGGACAGGGGATGGGGGAAGCCCAAGAGAGTTGAGGTAGTGAGGGGAGGACAGGGGATGAGGGGAGCCCAAGAGAGGTGAGGTAGTGAGGGGAGGACAGGGGACAGGGGAAGCCCAAGAGAGGTGAGGTAGTGAGGGGAGGACAGGGAATGGCGGATGAAAAGAGAGGTGAGGTAGTGAGGGGAGGACAGGGAATGGGGGATGAAAAGAGAGGCTCATTGGGAGATAAGGGGGAATTAACCTTGGAGGTAATGAAGGAGGGAAGAGAGGGAAGAGAGGAGAAGGCAAGGGGCATAGAAGAAAGGAGGGAGAGATGAAAGGGTGAAGGGAGGGGAGGGTAATTAATGAGGTTGCCCTCTAAGTGACTCCTGGCTATAACCCTGTTTTAGAGCCTACGCACGCACCTACACACACCACCCTCCACTCTCAGGTACACCAATGCAGCCCAAGCTGCTCCTCTCAACCCTTCTGTCTATCATTCTTCATCTCAATGGCAGCTCCTGGTTGCATAAAAATTGGAGTCAAGTAAGTCTTGTCATATACTGAGATCTTGTCATATTTCCTAGTGGGTACATCCTGACGTAGGTTTGTCTCCTGCTCCGCCCCCTCATCTCTGTTAGTCACAGGCTGATGCAGTGCACCTACACCCTCCCCCAACACAGTTGTATTGCTCTTAGAAAACTCAGAGCTTCTCTCTGTGACACTATACACAGCAGAGAATACACACCCACAAACACACAGGCAAGCACACACACCGACCCACCCGCACGCACGCAGTGTGATACTGAAGTGTAGTGTAGCGTATCAGTAAACAATCTATGGACTGTAATGTTAGTGTCTTCATTCCATTGTTTGTGAGATAATGTCAAAAGGCCCTTAAAAGCCAGGACAAATAACCCTCTCACGACTCTCCATGGCTCCCTACTGCATCACTGATCAAACGAGGGACAAATTATGCTGAGATTTAAAGGAGCTTTTTTTATATAACTAGAGGACAAAGATGTTGACACAAAGAGAACATGGATAGGAGCAGGACACATTATGTATACGTTCCCAGGATAAAAACAGTTCTTGTTCATTTGCTCAGGAGGTTTGACAAACCTTTCTCCAAAAGTAATGTTCAGACATGATGAAGCATAGGTAATGGTGCCCTAGCCCTCTATGTGTTATTTAAGTTAAGTAGTGTAATTCAACCCCTGTTTGTCACACCATTCTGTCTTCTTACTCAATATCTTCTTCTACTGTTCTGCACAGTAGCCTGAGTTCTACTCCTCTAGCTCCCTCTACTGGTCATTGCTGGTGCTGACTGGCTGAATGACTGACGGACGGGCTGACGGACGGGCTGACTGACTGTCTGACTGACTTGTGGGCTAGCTGACTGACTGGCTGAATGTCTGACTGACTTTCTAACTGACTGTCTTACTGACTGACAGAATGACTATCTGACTGTCTGACTGTCTGACTGACTGACTGTCTGTCTGAATGACTAGCTGTCTGGATGAATGACTAGCTGACTGGCTGAATGACTAGATGACTGACTGACTGGCTGTGTGGCTGAATGACTGACTGACTGTCTGGCTAGCTGAATGACTAGATGGCTGGCAGGCTGACTGACTGAATGACGGATCACTGTGTTGTGTTGCTCTATAGTTCAGGCTGGGAGCAGCTGGAGGGCGAGGACAAGATCACAGTGTATACTCAGTGGCGTAGCACAGACACCATAAAAAGCATTGCCTTTTTACAATTTCCAACAATTGTTTAAAGCCCTTAATTTTTTAAATTCTAACATTAGATCATTCAAATATCTAATAGAAATCTCCCAAAATGTTTTTGTTTTGTTTTAAAGCACTATTACATGCTCCAGGGCTAATTTGGTTAGCATTCTAGCATGTTCTTCTAGATTTAGAACAACATTTATAGAGCAAACATTATCTCTTAGGTCTAGCACAGACCATGAGTGGTCTTGTTGCACTACATGTAATGAGGATATAATAATGGGCCGTTATGGTATAACTAACCCTGCTCATTCCTTATTCATTTAGGATTTTAGACAAATCTGACAGAGTAAACCTAATCTCCGGACACATCTTTAAGTTTTGAGAGAAATATTATTTAATGTCACAAAGGGCTATTGCAGGAAACTACACACTGTACAATTATTTGTTTCAGTTAATATACATTTTTGCCCGTTTTTAGAATTTTAAAAACTTTTTTGAAGAGTTTGAAATTGGGATCCATTGCTCCGGACAAGGGCATTTCTAAGCATAGAGCCGACAATAATATTATAGAAAGTATTTGGAAAATTCCCAAATCCAATCTTTTTCCCTTATAAAATTCCCCTAAATGTATATTTTAAGCTCAAATAATGCAAGCAAATCCATATTGTTCAACTATATAAAAAAAAAACTTTCCCTGCCGGACAAGGATTGTTTTGACTTTCAAGAATCCCTGAGCTAATTTCCTGCTACTCTACACATTTTCTACACAAGAGTCTGAGAGAAAATTTTGCAGTTTTAAAGAAATTTATCGTAATTCAAAAAAGAATATTTAATGAAGACACACATAAGGGTAATACAAACTCCAGGGGCCACATTAAGCAGTAAGACTCTAAGAGTGCATCCCAAATGGCATCCTATTCTCTATATGGTAAACTACATTTGACCAGAGCCCTCAGTCACAGCGTCCCAGTATTGACGTAGCATACATGATCCTAGCCTAGGTTATTCTGCCCTCTACTGGTTTGTAACAGTAATGCAGCTCTATAAGACATAATGGCCACTGTTGCTGTTATTTAATGCATTGTGTGAATGAAAGTCCACAACACACAAAAACACTCCAGGTAGAAGTTACCCTCAGGCACAGATCTAGGATCAGCTAACTCTTCCTAAACCCTAACCTCACCCTAACCTGGCCTTAGATCAGTGACTAAGGGAAACTTTATCTTACTCCATTTTAACTAAATGACACAAGTACATTGTGCTGCTCTTGACACAGTATTCAATTGTTCTGAGAAACTCAATCTTAAACCACATGATGTGTTGATTATCAGAGACAGGAACGGCTCCATGATTAATGTAGGCAGAGGCCGACCTCTTTCCTCAGGGCGTTCTGCCTGTTATTTACAATCCCCAATCCCCTCCTTAAAATAGCTTTTGGTTAAAGTAGATAACAACTAATCGCCATCATCATGCTCACCATCCATGCTCTTATGGAATAGTAGTGAGATGCAACACCATAAGAACTCAAATACTGGAAGAGTACAGTACTACAATACAGTCCAAAAAACAATTGCGTTGAAAGTGGAACGTGTGGTAAAACTGATAACCTGTCATGTCCCTGGAGGAGAGATGGCACGAACTGAAATGATAGAGGGAGAGAAAGAGAGGGGAGAGTGAAAGGTTGTGTGTGAGATAAATCCAGCTACCCAGGATCCTCCAGACTTCAACCATCAACTATTCAGCCATAAACGAGGTCAGCAGTATGCCACTGTGAATTAGGAGATGACCAGGGACAGGTGTTTTCCCTGGCCCTAGAGCAGAGATATTACCCTGGACCCATCTGTGCTTTAGCCAACTCTTCTGACAATCGTAGTGACAAACACCTACTATTTTTTATCAAAAAGGCTGCCTGTTTTGAGTTATTTTCTGCTTGTTAGATTTAGGATTTGTCATCTTCCCCCAGGGAGACTAGGGCAGCCCAGAGAAGAGCCCAGAGGCCTAGCGGTGCCCTATGTGTGTGTTTACTGTGTTCCTCTGATGTGATGTGATCCAGGCCGGAGCCCCATACACCCGGCAGCTGAGACCACTCTGACCCAGTTCCCCCTGATCTCTATCGGGGAGCGCTCTATTACCAGCCCCAGGAGTCAAACTAGGCCTACATTATGTATTCACCACATAGAGGCTAGTGGGTGTTCAAACTGCATTACAGATCACATCACATCACATACAAACATATAGATGTGGGATCTAAATTTGATCACTCTTTTGTTGCTGAGAATTTTCCTGCACAGCAGGATATGCAAACTTGTAGTGTATTTGAGTTTTAAAAAGGCTTCTAAAGTTAGTAATTTAAACTTTGAACGGAAAATGTATCAACCCCTAGAAAAATGGCCATTAATTATAATCCACATAATAAATCACATTTCCTGTGGCTGCAGGAATATTTTCTTGCCATAGCAAACTGTCTTAAATTATGAGACCAGAAGGAACGAGAACAGACGGAATGAGACCAGATGAGACCAGACGAGACTAGACGAGAACAGGCGGAACGAGACCAGATGAGACTAGACGAGAACAGGAGGAACGAGACCAGATGAGACCAGACAGAACAAGACCAGATGAGACCAGACGAGACCAGATGAGACCAGACCAGACCAGACCAGACAGAACGAGACCAGATGAGACCAGACGGAACGAGACCAGATGGAACGGGACCAGATAAGACCAGACGGAACGAGACTAGACAAGACGAGGAGATCCATTAGGGCTCTCTAGGAGCATCCCAGTGTTATCTTCTTCTGACTGCTTTGAGAGACAGGGCCCAGTTGTTAAAAATGTAAAGAACAACAGGTAGAATAGCCAGCGTGGGGTCACTTTAAGTGTTTTTATTTGAAGAGACAGAAAACAGCAAAATAAAACAATACTAATGTCCCCCTCCATTTTAAATTTTCTTTTTAAACAGTCAGACGCCTCATCTGACCCACAACAAATAAATAAAAACAAACAAATGTACATTATTCACAAATACATTGTGGATATTTTGAACACATGTTTTAAATCATAAAAAAGCAAAATGTCCAATAGTTAACAAAATAAAGGACGTTCAGAGTTCTTCTTCATTTGTGGAGAGACCAGCTTTTTGAAGCCCTGCTTTTAGGAGGCGGACATCAAGTCTGGCTTTGATTTACTGTAGTTGGGTAAGAGTGATTTGTTCCTCTGAATCTGTACTTCTGCTCTTTCGGTTTTTCGTTTAAGAAGTGACTTATGGGCATCATCATCTTTGTTTGGCAAAGAACACTTCCAGACTCTTTTCTGAGCTCCTGTGGCAATAACTACTGGCTTTACCAGTGAGGATCCACCTTCTTCTTCAATAACAGGGCTGAGATCCAGAATAAATGTTTCCTCTGCATTAGGAGGAACTGGCTCGCAATTGAGCGTTCAAATGGAGTTCTAAAGAGGTGCTTGCCTTAACAAACTATAATTTTGGCAAGTCGGTTAGGACATCTACTTTGTGCATGACACAAGTAATTCTTCCAACAATTGTTTACAGACAGATTATTTCACTTATAATTCACTACATCACAATTCCAGTGGGTCAGAAGTTTACATACGCTAAGTTGACTGTGCCTTTATACAGCTTGGAAAATTCCAGAAAATGATGTCATGGCTTTAGAAGCTTCTGATAGGCTAATCGACATAATTTGAGTCAATTGGAGGTGTACCTGTGGATGTATTTCAAGGCCTCTTTGCTCGACATCATGGTAAAATAAAAATAAATCAGCCAAGACCTCTGAAAAAAAATTGTAGACCTCCACAAGGAGGACCACGCAGAGGACCACGCAGAGACCCGTTCTGTCTCCTAGAGATGAACGTACTTTGGTGCGAAAAGTGCAAATAAATCCCAGAACAACAGAAAAGGACCTTGTGAAGATGCTGGAGGAAACAGGTACAAAAGTATCTATATCCACAGTAAAACTAGTCCTATGTCAACATAACCTGAAAGGCCGCTCAGCAAGGAAGAAGCCACTGCTCCAACACCGCGTGTGCGAGCAAGGAGGCCTACAAACCTGACTCAGTTACACCAGTTCTGTCAGGAGGAATGGGCCAAAATTCACCCAACTTATTGTGGGAAACTTGTGGAAGGCTACCCAAAACGTTTGACCCAAGTTAAACAATTTAAGGGCAATGCTACCAAATACTAATTGAGTGTATGTTCTGACCCACTGGGAATGTGATGAAAGAAATAAAAGCTGAAATAAATCATTCTCTCTACTATTATTCTGACATTTCACATTCTTAAAATAAAGTGGTGATCCTAACTGACCTACGACAATTTTTACTAGGATTAAATGTCAGGAATTGTGAAAAACTGAGTTTAAATGTATTTGGCTAAGGTTTATGTAAATTTCCGACTTCAACTGTATATGTGTGTGTGCGTGCGTGCGTGTGTGTGCGTGCGTGTGTGTGCCAAATGTGCGTGTGTGTGTGAGCATGTGCGAATATCTCTCTGACCGTGACTCCAATAGCTCTGACATCAAGAGAGTGTGTCTGTGAATGACAGGAAGGAGAGATGAACACCGAGCGAGAGAATGAGATGAAGGAGGAGGAGGAGAGGATGGAGGAGGAGAGGATGGAGGGAGAGAAGCTAAAATCAATGCCATCCACTTCAGCCTCTCTGACTGCCAAGAAATAGGAATCTATGTATGTATGTGTGCGTGTGCGTGCGAGTGTGTGTGTGTTTGTGCTTGTGTACATGTGTATGTGCAAATCAAATCGACATGCTGACACACTAAAATGATATTATGAAATAAGTGACCTTTCAACACCCCACACTGGGCAAACATCCCTATGCTTAATTCAACTCATTCATTATTGAAGCTGAATAATACAGTAATGCAGTTCATTGACAGACAGATTATAAGATGTCTGGAGTAGTTTCTACTGAACACTCTGAGCACCATTCATTGTCAGTGGAAGAAGTTGACTTGGTGAGAATCCAGTGGCATTAACACCTCCAGTGATAGTATGTATGATGTCCTGGTACTCTGTAATATGTCAACTCTAACTCTGCAGTTCCCTGTTAAAATTGTCATTTCAGCACCTGAAACTCATGCAGATATGCTCTCTCTCTCTCTCTCTCTCTCTCTCTCTCTCTCTCTCTCTCTCTCTCTCGCTCTCTCTCTTTATCTCTTTACCCCCCCCCTCTCTCTCTCTCACACGCTCTCTCGCTCTCTCTCTCTCGCACTCTCTCTCGCACTCTCTCTCGCACTCTCTCTCGCTCTCTCTCTCTCGATTCTGGTCCCATCCTGTTTGAAGCAGAAATCCTATCTCTTCTTCATATGTCCACCAGACACCTGAACGCTGCTCCTGAACCAAAATAGCTCTGTCATACAGTACAAATATCACTTCACACTTCAAACTTCTCCCAACCATTGCCAGTTAACAACTTCTCATTCATCAACTTCAGTCATAGACACTGTAAGGTGACATTTAACCACTTTATACTGTAACCCCATGAAAACACCATGGACTAACATGAATACTTGACCCCTCCAAATAGTTGACCTCAATTAGAGAGCACACGCAGGCTAATGTATAGTGTGCACACAAATACACACACAACTCACAGCAAATGATGGAACACGTTTGAAGACCCTAAACTCAGGCTTACATGACAATACAATACTCCACCTGTGAGAGTGTATGAATCGTTTCCCTGTTGGTCTCCAGTGCTGTAGCTCTCTCTTTCTCTCACACACACTCTGACACTGGTAGTCCCCGTCTCTCTTCCTCTCCTCTCCTCTGACCCAGCCAACGCTTTCTCCCACCTGCTACTTTCTCCTCTCGTCTGTGATCTGTTCCCAGGCTCCAGGCCCCCCTATACCCACCCGCAAACCCCCATCCAACACCACCATAACTCTCTGCCCAAATGCAACTGCAGGAACCCAGCACGCCCGACACACACACACACAGCCCTATCCAGATCTTGTTTCCTCCGTCACATGCCAGGGGGTGGCCCGGTGCAGTGATGCCCAGCTGTCACTGACCCAGTAGCCACTGTAACCCATCACACACCATCACAGTCTCTCCCAGTATTAGTAGTTGTATTACTGTACACACACTTCTCATTGTGCCAGATGTCTTCACTGGATCCTATTGTTCTCAGTGTACCAGTTGTTCCTGACCAATTGATCTCCTCTTGCTAAGTCTATAGCACTGCCCTTGTGACTGACCCGGCATCATGAGGGTTTAAAGCTAACAGACAGGATCTGGAATATAAAGCCAACGCGCTACATGATCCACACACCAATATTAACCCTTTCACTGCCACAGTACATTTTGTGGTCAAATATTGAATAACATTTATGATACAAAAAAATCTACTGACCTTAATATTACGAAGCATTGTAATAAAACAGTCCTCTGAAAACAGGGGTTGGTGGTGGGCTCAAGAATAAAACACATCTCACCACCACTGACAACCCAATCACAGCCTGGCTAGCTCTCTCTCTCTGTAACATGTAACCCAAAGCCATCTCTCTCTCTCTCTCGCTCTCTCGCTCTGTCACTCTCGCTCTCACTCTCTCTCTCTCTCTCTCTCTCGCGCTCTCTCTCTCTCTCTCTCTCTCTCCTCTCTCTCTCTCTCTCTCTCCACAGAGATGTTTAAACATGGAAATGCTGTTAGCGCTTAGCGTTAGCCTACTTCTGGGCTGTCGGTTGAAGGAGGAGGGGTAAGAATAAATAACAACGGTAGTGCTTCTCCTTTTAGAGATATGGAGCATTTCCACCTGGGAGAGGGGAGAGAGTGCATGCATACAGAACCCAAACCTTCTAGAGGAGAGGAGAGGATGGAAGTACAGGGGGAGGAGAGTGGATGGGTTAGGGGAGAGGGGAAGAAGGAAAGTAAGGCAGCAAGGAGAGGAGAGGATGTAAAAAAAAAAAAAAGGATGGAGAAGAAGGAAGTGGAGAGAATGAATAAACTATGAGGGCCAGCCAGAGGGCGATGATGGGAGTTATTTCAGCAACAATGACCGCACCGACCTCCCTAAACCCACACACACACGCACGTACAGACATGCACACACACACTCAAACGTCACATTGACCTTTTACTCTGTATCCCTTTACTCTAGGAGACTGCCAAATACACACACACACACACACACACACACACACACACACACAAACGTCGCATTGACCTTTTACTCTGTATCCCTTTAATGAGACAGCACTAGGAGACTGCCAGCCAGAAGACACACATAGCTAGACACAGTGCTGAGGGAGCCTGCCAGCCAGAGGTAGACTAGCATCAGTCATGTGTCATTACGACCAGGGGAGAGGGACATCAGACAAACGCAGAGAGGATACATATAGCACAGCCCACCCTGTGACTCAGCCACATGCACACACACACACACCAGGGCCACCTGAAAACATGTGGCGAGGCAACATTTGCCACACCACTTTTGATTTAGTTTAATAAAATATACTGACGCAAATCGTAAAAAAGAGGGGCACAGTGCTGTTTTTTTTTACCGATTTGCCTCATGATTTGTCAACTGGCACAATTTCTCTGTCCTTTACATCGGAGTGCTGCTGCATGCTCTTTGTGTGTCTTAACCAATCAGATTCATGCAAATCGCATGTCGAGCGGGCCAGGCACAACGCACAATGCTCAAGGTGCGCTCTCCACTTTCCTCTGGTTGCAACCTGGGCTCAGAGCATTTCGTATTATTCTGTACATAAATCCGAGATATGCAATTTAGTATAATGTGTTATGTTTCGTATGGTTATATAAGACAGGTAGATAAGGCAAAATCTAAAGGAGGGGGGGTGAGTGGGCATATAACGCAAACGTAAAGCAACCCAAAAGTTGCGAGTTCGAATCTCATCATGGACAACTTAGCTAATTAGAAACTACTTACTAGTTTTTAGCTAGTTCGCAACTACCTAGCATGTTAGCTAACCCTTCCCCTAACCTTAACCCTAACCCTAGCCCTTTTAGCTAACCCTTCCCCTAACACTAACCTTAACCCTTTCAGCTAACCCTTCCCCTAACACTAACCTTAACCCTTTAACCTTAACCCTAACCCCTAACCCTAACCCCTAGCCTTGCTAACATTAGTGTGCTAGCTAACATTAGCCACCTAGCCACCTAGCTAGAATTCGTAACATATTATACATTTTGCTAAATCGTAACATAATGTCTGTTTGGGAAATTCGTAACATATATTAATTGTAATTCGTAACATATCAAACAAAATGGGTGATATACATCCACAAATGAATACATACCATACGAAACATAACATACTAAAAGGAGTGTCTCGGATTTAAGTACAGAATAATCCGAAATGCTTTGAGACCAGGTAGACGGTATTTATTTAGCAAGCGTGATAACACATCACTCCCAACAGACACAAGCAAAAACTTTTCCATAAATGTAGCAGCCTATACACCTAAACATTAACGATCTGACATGCTGTATTGCATGGAAACAAGACAGGGTAAATGAAACGGTAATGTTGTGTACAGTATTTATAGCCCATTTGTTTCTGAGGAAATGTGAATGTAATCAAATTTGGTTTATATTTAAACTTGGGCTGACTAAGCTACCTAGACCTTTTCAATCCAAAATTATTAACTGGAATAAATCAATAAACGCAATAGCTGACATAGATTGTGAGTTCATTTTTTATTAACCCTACAGTTGCATAGGTCAGGACTATACGATGCAAACCTGCATAAAGCAAGCTCAGCCCTGTGAATTTAACATTTGTTTTATTTAACCAGGGAAGTCACTTAAGAACAAATTCTTATTTACAATGACGGCCTACACCGGCAAAACTCAGACGCCGCTGGGCCAATTGTACGCCACCCTATGGGACTCCCAATCACGGCCGGTTGTGATATATTTTGTATTTGAACCAGGTTGTCTGGAGTGATGCCTCTAGCACGAAGATGCAGTGTCTTAGACCACTGCGCCACTTGGGAGCCCATTTTGTATTCCTTTAATGAGTGCATGCATACAGACCCAAACCTTCTAGAGGAGAGGAGAGAAGAGGATGGACCAAGAATAGAAAACCCCCCTATTCCTTCTTTAAAATATAATTCATATGAACCAGTACAAGGTTACTGCAGTTTGACAGGGTTTTCATCCTCCCCAAGGCCAGGAGTTGTTTCTATGAGTTTTTTTTTTTACCCTGTGACCTGATTAGAAAACTCTGGTCCCATCATAGCCCATATTAAACCTTTTTACAATAGATTAATCACATTACACCGCATAAGGTCTGGAGTTTTACCTGGTTAGGTTACCAGGAACAAAATGTCACGTTTCACCTTAATGGCCCAATGCTCTAACCGCTAGGCTACCTGCCCCACCCCTCCCCCACCCCCCTGAACCTATTGTTCTTCTTGAAATGGGAAAACATAACTATGCCTTATCGTGCCATCACTACCCAGAAACTGCACATCATATGTCATTCATTTATGTGGAGAGAAACATTGATGAGTTACCGGATGAGAGGAGTTGCAGTGTGTGCGTGCGTGTGCATGTTTGTGTGTATGTGTGTATGTGAGCTGGAGCGAGTAATGGAACGGGCTCAGGCCATTCGGTTAGTTACTGTAGTTTGTTGGTTGATGTGGCAGGGCGGTGAGGGTTCTGAAAAACATGCAAACCCTTATGACCTATTTCTCTACTGGCTCTGTATCAAACCTGGGTTCAAATACTATTTGAAATCTTTCAAATACTTGAAGAATTTGCTTTAGCCTGCTTGGAGGGCCAGATGGGCGAGGTTTACACTTTCAAGGTTTTTCTATTGGTTCCATGGCAACAGACAAACTCAATCAAGCACAGATGCAGTATTTGAAATGATTTAAAATTGTATTCTTTACACAAGTCTGCTCTGTATAGCAGGCCATGGGAACATGCACTTCACACCCATATCTGCACATCAACCCTGGCACATCTTGGACAAAAAAACACCCAATAAAATTTTAATTAACAGCATTCTGCTACCAATACAGATTTTCCACTTTTTGGGTTCATGCATATAATAGGAAAAATATTTAATATGTATTATGCCAACCCTCCCAATTCCCTAAACACACTACCTCCATCTGAGGACAGGAGCTGTGCATGTGGACAGGTCGTTTTGGAGAGATGTAGTTACAGAAGAACAGCGGTGTGTGGTTGTGACTGTATGCGACCAAAACAAGGAAAAGAAAAGAAGTGGAAAACAAGAAAAGGGAAGTGAAGGGAAGTGAAGGGAAGTCATACTTTTCGCAAGGGTGTTTCGGCCGACCGGATTATCTTGGGAGATTTCTGTGAAGAGAGCAACAGAATTAAAGTCTTGTTTCCCCTCTTCAGAGATATCTCCAATGGCAACAGTGCTGTTCTAGAAAGATCAAGTTTCACCAAAACATTATGTTTTTGTGTAGTTGCTGCCGCTGTCTAAAACCTTTTTAAGTTAGTGGTAGAATGTCAATTGAGGTTAGAGGTTAGACAGGAAGCATTTAAACATATCTCTGATGTCATATCCTGTGATGGCATGCCCTCTCGCTCCTATTCTCCCGAATGCCAGTGGCTCCTCATAGACTAGCGTAACTTAGCGGATGATGGTAAAGATGATACACTAGGTCACATTGCTTTGAATAAGCTACCGCTACAAATGTAGCCTAGAGTTGTGCAATGCAGCACTGCCAAATTTGGACCATTTCAAACCGGTCAGTTTAGAAGCAGTAAGGCTAAGCAGGCTACATATGCTGCTTATTTATTTATCTAAGATGATGGTCTACTGCTATGAGAATATTTTTATTAAACTTTCTGTAATCTCTGTTTGTGACGTTAAGCCCGATCTGACATGGGTCTTCTGACTAAGTGCTTAGCTTTAAGGAATATTTCCACTGCTTTTGACAATCAATGCCAATTCTTTATTATTTTATCAGTACCAGCTATTCAGTTTGATTATTAACTATCAAAACAGTTGCTGAAACGATAACGTGTATGTCCGTGTTGTGTGTGTCGTTGGCTTGTGTCAGTTTATTGTACAGCACATAATGACAGTAAATAAAAGCAGGTGTAGTGACACACAGAGCACAGGGGCTGAGGGCTGAAGACCGGGGGGCTGAGGGCCGGAGGGCTGAGGGCTGAGGGCCGGGGGGGCTGAGGGCCGGGGGCCCAAACACGCAGTATGAGGGGACACCACAGACAGGGAGCAGGAGAAGAGGAGGATGGCTATACTGACACTACCACTACCACTGGCTGGGCCAATAAGGCTAGGTCCCCTATGTACAACAGCCAACAGCCACACACTAAACAGAATCCCTTCAGAAGCCCCTGTGATGCTTCCTAAAGGAGTAGTGTTATAAATAAACATTAGAACTGCTGTTGTACACTAGCATAGGCTAAAGCACGATGGTGAAATGCTTCTGACTGCTAATAAACTAACATATACATTAGCACCACACAGCATAGGCACATTCAGGGACAAGGAAGAACACATAACACAGAGGAGGAAACATGGGCAATCTGCAAAGAGATTGTATCGGATTTGTTTTGTCAAGCAAAATGATAGGATATTGAATTTCTCTGAACAATTACTAGTTACGGCAGCACTTTTGTTATCTGGACGTTTGGCAACGAGCTTGCCACTTCCCAATCAGCGTGGCCAAAAATACCTTAGTCTTTCATGGCCATCCAATCATCACCTTAGATGTTGGTGAAGTCAGTTATAAAAGGTTTATTGTAAACAGTTAATTGTGCAACTGGTTGTATTAAAGGTATGTAAGCCACTGGAGGTATTAGACATTCCCAGGATCAATAATGGAACATTGAATAATATAACAATCAACCCGTGAATAGATACGTTTTAATGGAGAGCTCAGGTACTATCAGAAGTTCAAGGCCTATATCTTTTAACAAGGTCTATGGCTTCTTAGAGCCATAGACCTTGAGGAAGCTTGTACATGTTATGGAACAGCCTGGTCTCATAGACTAGACGTAACATAGTAAACATACTTCCGGGGACACTACAATTTGTATGATATGTTTCCTATGTTACATCTACCCCTGAGTCCAGGTTGCATAGAATAATTGCCCATCTTCCCTTCACATAAAGATAACATAACAGCTCATAACATGTGAAAGGACTGGGTGTGTAGAGAGAGAGAGAGAGAGAGAGAGAGAGAGAGAGAGAGAGAGAGAGAGAGAGAGAGAGAGAGAGAGAGAGAGAGAGAGAGAGAGAGAGAGAGAGAGAGAGAAAAAATGTGTATTTATTAAGGATCCCCATTAACTGCTACTCTTACTGGGGTCCAGCAAATTTAAGACTGTTATTTAGAATTAAAAACATTTCACAACAGATTTCACAACCCATTAACAGTATTATATATTATAAGAAAGGGGATTAAAAAGGGAGATAGAAAGATAGATGAGCGAGAGAGAGAAAGAGGGAGAGGGAGAGAGAGAGGAAGAGAGAGAGGGAGAGTGAGAGAGAGAGAGAGGGAGAGGAAGAGAGAGAGGGAGAGAGAGAGGAAGAGAGAGAGAGAGGAAGAGAGAGAAAAAGATAGAGAGAGAGAGAGAGAGAGAGAGAGAGAGAGAGAGAGAGAGAGAGAGAGAGAGAGAGAGAGAGAGAGAAAGAGAGAGGAAGAGAGCGAAAGAGAGAGAGATAATCCCAGGGAAAGAAAGAAGGAAAGAGACATGAATGAGAGAATACAGAGGGACAGAGTAGCACCGTTTGTCCACCCGGTACTCTACCTTCATAGGAGCCAGCTGTATGGGCGTGATGTAGGAGGGGTCTACCATGGGCTTGGGCCTGTTGGCTGTGTCTGCCAGGAGACTCTGCCATTGCTGGGGCAGACCCGTGAACTTCTGCTCCCGCACATCGAAACCTGTGTGAACCCGGTGCTCGAAGTTAGACGGAGCTGAAATCTCCAGCTTCTTTTTCTTCTTCCCAAACATGCTGGAAAACCTGGACAAACCTGGGAACAGACAGAGAGATGTTTTAGTTAAAACCTAGAAAAACCAGGGAAATAACTGAGATGTTTTAGTTAAAACCTAGACAAACCTGGGAAAAAACAGAGAGATGTTTAGTTAAAACCCGGAAAAACCTGGGAACAGACACAGATGTTTTATAAAAAACGAGTAGGTCCCGATAGACAGACATAACAGACTTAGCGGTCCAAACCCACTATTTGGGAAACACTGTATTTGATGAATAAGTACCTTATGAAGTCGATATACTGTATGTTATTGGGACACAGGCTGCAAGAGATAGTGGTAATATATCTCCCACTTCAACACTTATAGCATCCTTCATCTCTACTTGATGCTCCTTTTTGCAGTATGTTTCAGTGAGGTAACTAGCTGGAGAAGTGGATGTGGGAGAGAGAATCAATGTTATAGCCTAATTTATGCAGTACAATAAAGTATCCACACTGGGAGAGTTAAACACACACACACACACACACACACACACACACACACACACACACACACACACACTGCGTGAGAGCACACATGTGAACACACACACACTGCATGAGAGCACACATGTGAACACACACACACGCACACACTGGATGAGCGCATGCACACACACACACATACACAAACACACACACTGCATGAGAGCACACATGTGAACACACACACACACACGCTGCATGAGTGCATGCACACACACACACACAAACACACACACACACTGCATGAGAGCACACGTGTGAACACACACACACACTTCACATACCAATTAACATTGAAAATCAAGTCTGAAATCTCAAAGTCTCAAATTACAAACTTCAGAAGCCTTTTTGTATCCCTGTCTTCCTGTCTCTCTCCCCTGTAGGAACATTGTCTTCAAGGGGAATCAAAGAGGTTTCTCCGTCTGTATCACCGCTCTGGACCTCCGCCGTGACAGCCAGACCCAGCAACACACATACACCCGCCCTGCCAGGCCAGCTGCAGTAGCCACGGTGAGTAGACAGAGGGACAGAACAGATGGCCATAGACACTAAGGAGAGGAATAGGCTGGTGTGTTTGTACATTCAAAGAAGCCTTGTCTAAGTAAATAGGAGGATATACACTGCATCAGGAAAGTATTCAGACCCCTTGACTTTGTTCACATTTTGTTACGTTACAGCCTTATTCGTAAATTGATTTATTTTTCCCTCCTCGATCTACACACAATA